>CM064523.1:3698980-3873980 GCA_032716605.1 Paralithodes platypus
TACGTATTGTGAAAAACCTGTTTCCTCCGGCAAATGTGGGGTTTGGGAGTGAGTGAAGGGGGGGGACAGTGAATGAAGGAGGATGCATGTTTTTCATAATACGTGTAGGACTAGCCCAAAACGCGCGGAGCAACTGTGGCTTTCAACCATCCGACACATCCCCTTTTATGGAATGTGAACTACACATGGACATACAACTAAGGTTTATGTTTTGTTTTACCCTACTGTGGAAAGAATACGGATACACCACTCCCTGCCGGGGCCTCACGCAGTGGCATGACTCAGTCCTGTCGAACTGCGCTCATGGGGACTACTGGTGGCATGGCCCCGGAGGATTAGACCATCCCTAGTCTTTGCTTGAGGCCAGAGGGTTTCCAGGGGTTCATCCTGAAACTTCTCTGATTTTATTACGGCCTATTTCATTCACCATCTTAAGGGGGGTGGGGGCCGAAGACTCCTGAAGTTCGAATGCCAGGGATGCTTCGAAACTGATGAATTCTGGCGATGGCCTTGATATTTTTCATCGCTTTTTTTTATTTTCTGCTATTCTTCCGGGGCGGCTTCACCTGCCTTCGTCAGGCGTTTCGGGCTGGCGGGTGGTTTTGTGGGAGAAAGTGTCAACACAATGTGGCATACCACACGACGGGGGCACCGGCCATTTCTTGTAAGGGAAAGTGGTAATCCCATCTAGGCCGTTTTGCCGGGTCTTCTCTGTGAAGTCACATGGGTGGCGTTCGAGGATTGATGCCACAGTTAAGTTTAGCACTATGCAGGGCCCGTTTTATGACATTATTTAGTGCAGGAGTGTCGTGGCAGGCGGGCCTATTCTGCTGTCGGTTGTAATTACATGACAAGGCATGGTGACCTTGAGCATCCCATCCTCCCATCCCACACTTGCAATGTGTTGTGGGTGACAATACACTGCCGACACCCACTCTGAGCGCGATGGCGAACCCGGATGCGCTGTCAGCATCCAAGTGAGTTCCAAGAGAGTGGGATGGGGATGGAGGGGGGGGGGGGGGGGCGGGCGGGGGGGGGGGATTAACCACAAGCCACTCTCCGAACGGGCCGGCTGCCTGGAGGCGGTGCTTTTGCAACCTGGTCTGCATTTGGTTAGGAGATTGTCTTGAGGTTTTTCTTTCGCCGAGATGGTATCCCACGCTTTCTGCTTTGCTCCTGGAGGTACCCTGAGCGGAGGCTCCTCCTCTACTCCTGTACTTCCCTTTCCAGGTGTTAATCGCTGCTTGTCCTACGTCCCCATTATTAAGTGTCATTCCGGGGGTTTATTAGCCTAAACGGATGGACAATACGAGGTCGCTTGGTTTCGCCGATGGAGGTTGAGGGAAGAGATAAAGGCTGGGGGGAGATTGGAGCAATATCCGAGGCTCTCCGTATGCCCCAAGCCCCGAGGCCGAGGGACAGGAAGGGTTGCCTGTGTCCAGGCCCGTTCTTTAAATTCCACCTTGGTGCTGCTGGTCACTGCTTCTCGGATTATGCTGTCTAATTCTTGGAGGCCGCCATTGTTCGGGTAAGTCATCGATGTGCGCAGGAGGTATTGGAGTTTTGGGATGGAGAAACAGTTCTTGAGCAGGGCCAGAGCTGAGTGGGCATCGAGTGTATCAGGCGACTCACGGAGACGTAGAAGCTCCTCCTTTTTAACTTGAAGTGCTGGTGGGATTGCTGCCAGAGTTAGTGGGGAACCTAATAGGGTTTGCTGGTGCTCCTGAAGGATCTTTACATCTGGCAATATGTTTCGGAACAGGGACTGAGTCTCTTCTCCTTGTTCACGTGTGTGGTTGAGGAGAACAAGTTCACATTTGGTGTCATTTATCACTAGCCCGGCCTGGCCGAGGTCAGTTATGATGTTATTTAGGTCGGTTAGAACGTTCTCTACTGACCCACCCAAGGTTGCATCGTCCAGGTACCATACATTCAGCTCTGACCTTACTTTGGTAGCTGCTGCATCCAACCCTATTGAGAAAAGAGCCGGACCACCTGGATCTCCCTGCTGTAACCCGGTCTCTGATGGGATTACCGTCTCGCCAAAAATCAGGATTGAAGGTTTGGAATAAGCCTGCCAAAGTAGGGGGTACAGAGTGGGGATGTGTTCTTGAGCTGCACGGAGGAAGACATCCCTGCGAATGCTGTTGAATGCGTTCCGCATGTCAATCTTTAGAAGCACTCGTTTTTCTTGGGCTTGACTGAGGTAGGTGCGGGTTGCGTGTACAGCAGCTTCACACCCCCCTGGAGTTCCGAAACCTAGTTGAACTGGTCTTAAGTGTTGACCTAGGCCATTCGAGAGTGGTTTCAAACCCACCCTTGGGGCAAGGCGGCGGAAGGTGGTCCCAACTGCTATGGGGCGGCCACCGCCATCATTTTTTGCCAGTGAACAGGGTGATGCTCCCAAAAAATAGGGGTGATGGCACAGTCGGGTACTTCCCCTCTGAAAACCATGTTGATGAATTTGGTGAGGGACCAAGAGTGCCTCTCCAGCAGCTCCTGATCCCTGACCCAAGAGGCCTTTGAGGTGGGCGGGTCGGATACCATCTGGGCCCGCGGCTGAGCCTGCTGGGAATGAAGTCACTGCGGCGACCACATGCTCCTTCGTGACAACTAAAAGGTTGGCGCATCTGGTCATTTGGGGCAGGGGGGAGGTTTAGGTCCCTAGGTGTAGGTGGGTGCTTTTCTTGTAGGGCTTCAACAACTTCGGTGCCTTGACCAGCCAAAACCTTCTGAAGAGGACAACAGTCTGACGGCCCCTTTGATGTCACTATCGCCAGTTCGCAGCGACCCTCTTACGTAGCTGTCCAGCCTCTTCCTCTTCCTTGCTCTGGTGCTTCTGGGCCCTGTTTGGTTGCTGTTCGGGGGGTTCCACCAGTTTGTTTCCATCCATATACTGTGCTACTTGACGTTTCACTCTGGTGGCTAGTGAAACCTGAAGATGGTCTTGTATGTTGGTTCTGGGTGGTTTTCGGAGGGCCCCATAGGAGAAACCCAGGAGCCGTGCCCATGCGAGGGGTGTCTTGAGCTGTAGGGCCTGCTTTATGATGGTTGTAAGGGCCTCCGCCACTTGGATTCTGGCTCCTTTAGGTACCCGGGCAAGGACCTGGATCCGCGCTTTCCATTTGGTCACCAGTTGGGTCAAAGTCGGCGACCGGTGTTGCCGGTGTTGCCCCGGTTGGCTCTGCAGTGGGCCCTGGGCATGCGAGACATTTCCAGTTTGGTTGTTCTCCTGATGTTTTCTTTGTCAGCTTAGCACAAGATAAATGAATAGATCTAAGACAGCCGGAACATTTTCGCGAATTCTTTATTGCATTGGTTGTCCGCACTTAAGACACTTAGTATCTGCTAGGCCATAGTCTTCCAAGATTATCCGTTCCTCTGCCTCTACCAAGCCGTCCTCCTGATCTTCCCGTGGTGCTTCCATCTCTACCATGTCTCCCTTGTTTCAGAAACCCCGGGAAATCTCTCCTGGCACATATCTAGATTATTGCTGTTGTTATTAATGTATAATTGGCTGGATGCATAACAATTCACTTATCATAGTCGACCTTTCTGATGGGATATGTAAAAAACAAAAACAAAACAAAAAAACATCACATATCATAGTCAACCTTTCTGATGGGCAATTGGCCTGCTTCTCCTAAAGCTAAGTGGTTAAATGTATAAATCCTCGGCATTGGGTACAACTAAAAGATCTAACTGATTGAAAGGAAGCACGCCAATTATATCCTATGATTACTTACACTGGCGACGCCACCCTGATGTTGAGTATTAATGAATGCTTAGGATATTAATAATGCTGTCAACATCAAGATAGGGAGAGAGCCAGAGAGTGAGCGAGAGCCAGGATCTGAGTGGGTAACCGGATCTAGGGCAGCAGTTATGGAAAAATTATTAAATTGTACAAAATGTTAAGAGAGAGAGAGAGAGAGAGAGAGCAGGGGGGGGGGCGAGGGAGAAAGAAAGCGAGCTGGAGAGGGGGCTGGCCTGGTTGGGTATGAAAGATGTTAGAGGAAAACAAATAACTAAAATGGTTAAAAAGCGATCTGAAGTTATAGATAACTAATGACAATGAGGCGGTTAAGTGCGGTGATTGAAAGTGGATGGAAAGATGTTAAGGATAAAAAGGAGAGAGAGAGAGAGAGAGAGAGAGAGAGAGAGAGCTGGAGAGGGGGCTGGCCTGGTTGGGTATGAAATGATGTTAGAGGAAAACAAATAACTAAAATGATAAAAAGCGATCTGAAGTTATAGATAACCAAAAAAATAATAGCAATGAGGCGGTTAAGTGCGGTGATTGAAAGTGGATGGAAAAGATGTTCAAGGGGATTAAAAAGGAGGAGAGAGAGAGAGAGGAGAGGAGAGAGAGGAGAGAGAGAGAGAGAGAGGAGAGGAGAGAGCGAGAGAGAGAGAGAGAGAGAGAGAGAGAGATGAGAGAGAGATGAGAGAGAGGAGAGAGAGGAGAAATGAAAATGGACCTTGTAGCAAGTATTTCCTAAATGGTTAGAGAGAGGGAAATGAAAATGGACCTTATAGCAAATACTTCATAAAGGTTAGAATTGTTTGAGAAGTTGAAGGACCGAGGGTCAGATGGAAGATGAGGCCTATGGTGGGGAACCATAAGGGTGAAACTGCCTGCCCTATAAACGGTCACTCACTCACCTTGTGGTCACTGCTGGAGGTTTATGGTGCCTGGGCAGGGCTGGGCTAGTGCCTGACGGCTCCTTGTCCCCTCACTGATACTGGTAATAACACTCTCAAGATTAAACTAAATATGCTTTGTGGGCGATGTTTGAACAAGAAACCAGTTCTGTTTACTATGTGCCGAAACACCGTATCATCGCCGATCTTCTGATACGTATATGGGTCACTCAGTCCCACGATACCCCTCCGAAAATCCCCTCTTTTGAGGAGCTCAACCGACCCGTGTGCTCTCACTGTGCTCTCACAGCAAAAAAAAAAAAAACTGATTAAACTGATTAAACAAAATTCACTCGTAGATGGGTAGTCATTACAAAGGATGAAAGAGACAATCAATCAGTCTCTATTAAAAATACAGTACAGTACATGGTGACATTAAAATTCGTCTCGATTATAAATTTGTGAGCAACTGCAAACATTCTCATTATATCGCTCTTATATATCAATCTCTATGTATCTATCAATTTATGTTTTATAATTTTGGTATCCTGTTCATTTACTAATGCAAAATACTGGGCATCAACTGTTTAATTTGGTGGTTTGTGCTCCAATGTAACTTGTGTAACACACACACACACACACACGTAAATTCAAACGAGAAAACACACCTAGATATTTTAAATAGTACAAAGAATTGGAACTTTAAATGTTGTTTCTGTTCGGGCTCTGTCTTGAGTCGACCACCCCCCAGCAATGGGGTATGTGCCTGAGTACATACATACATACAATCAAAACACACACGCTATTAAAATATAACAAGAATCCAACACACACACACACGCACAACCTTTCGCTCTCACCCCACCCACACACATTGCCCCCCTTGCGCATACCTGTCTCCCATCCTTCCATCCCTCCTCTACTCCCCCACCCCCACCCCAGCCCCAATCTCTCCATGTTCTCTGCATCCCCCCCCCCCCCCCTCTCCTTTGCCCCGTCGTAGGGTAAAACAAGGGACTAGAGTTCTCGAAAAGGGGCTCCAGCCCTGGCGCTATTCTTGACTTAGTGTGCTGGCTTAATAATCCAGAAGGGTTGATAGCCTCTGAAGTCCTATTTTAACTAACTATGGCACCAAAATTACGTCTAAGATGATGTATAGCCTATCTCTCACAGAGTGTCAAACAATAACAGAGATTAATATTCTTAGTCTTATTCTTGATTACCTTGTGTATTGTTTGTTTAAAGGAAACATTATGCTTTATAGTTCAAATTATGTCTTTGGAAGTGATAAATGGGTCAAAACAATGCTATTTCATGTTATTATTTGTTTATGTATTTATTTATTTATTTATATATTTATTTATTTGTTGTTAGTATTTCTTCTTATATTCATTCAAGTCTTCAAACAAAATTGCTCCGGTTTGACACCCTGCTCTCCAACTACACATAAATAGTGTCCAAATGTACAGTTGACCACATAAATTGCCTACTCTGTGATATTATGTATGGAAGGAAAATTATCTGAGGTGAAGTCATTGATTTCGGGGGCTGATGAGTGATTGGTGCTTCTGAATGCTTGTGTGCTTGCTTTTTGTGGGTAAACTGTTGTACTGTATGTGTTCTTCTCCCGTTCCCTCTTTTTTTCGTTCTCGTGTCTCTTGCTGATCCTCCCTACCCGTTGTGGGAGTAAGGGCTGGCTACTGACCGACTGAATTATAAATGTATATATTTCTGCCTTGTCGTTGCTAAATAATATAACTGATTAACGTTTTTCTAGCAGATGTTTTTTTTTGTTTAACGGGGAGGTAGTAGCTTTTTCTGGACCCCCTTCTCCCTCATGTTTAGCATATTAATTTTTAAATTTTAAGACGTTCGTTCTATTAGTTTGGCGATTTTGTGACCTTTTGCCCTATTTATTTGTCAACATTAAGACCTTTCGTGCCATTTAGGCGTCTATTTTTTCCTGGCGAGCGATAGGCCTAGCTTGCCTGTAATTTTAGAAGGAATCAGCCTTCGGCCGGGACATTTTTCTACCGAAAAATGTACAAATTTATCTTGGAATGAGGCTTAGGGTGTTTTTTTTTTAGCTTGATGGAGGTCTAGTGAAGAAAATGAAAAAGTAAATTGATAAAAATATTTATCAATGTTTTTTGTCTATATATATATATATATATATATATATATATATATATATATATATATATATATATATTAAACAAAAAACAAGCACTAACGCATTAAGTCAGTTATACTATGTTATATGTGTTGGTGGTGTAATGTTTTCCTGGTTATGTTCTGGGTGTGGTGTCTCGAGTTCGAATCCCTGGAGGACCATATGGTTTCATTAGTTTATTCAAGTACATGGGCTCTCTGCGAGAGGGCTGGTTATCACACAGAGGCCCACGTCTCTTCAACAAACTCCCACGGCGAGTAAGAGACATGAGGGACATCTCGTTAGACAACTTCAAGAGAGCCCTAGATGTCGAACTGCAAAAAGTGCCAGACGAGCCCATCCTCGCAAGGGAGCGAGCTGTCGCTTCAAACAGTCTACTGCACCAAATCACCACCCATAACGAGGGGCGTCGCGCTCCTTGGTGCCGCTAGAGGAGCGGCGAACACATCCAAAGGTATCCAAAGGTAAGGTACATTGGGGTTTGCAATTGATGATTAATGTTAAGAACGGGGTGTTACTTAATACATCAAATCACGGAAAGGAAGTTCAGTCACGTGGTCAACTGTACCTCAAACTATTGTACGTTTTGGCATTACATATATTTATATAGGTCTATTAGAATGTTTCAAGTGATTGTGCGTACCGAATAGACAAACAAGTACCAAATGGGTTACACTACCGATATCGTTGGTTAAATAAAAAATAAGATATATAATTTTAATTATATGCTTTAGGTTATCAGGCGCTTATTATAAATTAAAAATGAAAGTGTTGCCAATATTGAATTCTATATATTATAAAATTTTGTAAAATAATTAGAAGCAAGATGGTTATGGAATTAATATAGGCTGAGTGAGATAATTATTTATTGCAACGTTTCCAAATACTTTTCAATTAGTAATAATGATAATTACAGGTTAATACTTTAAACTAATTTGCAAATGATAATTAATGGATGTAACAAGCGTTGCAAGTACCGAAGACCACCGAACGCTGCAAATCTAAACCCTTCGTCCTATTACCATATATCTATCTATATATATATATATATATATATATAGAGAGAGAGAGAGAGGGGGGGATAGGTATATAGATAGATTGATAGGTAGATAGATATCTCACGTCAGGTTTCTGATGAGAGCAAATAGAAGTGTCTTGTTGTCTAAGCTGCTTCATAGACTTAAGGGGGGTCAGCTGCTTGTTTTTTTGTTTTATACTTCTCCTTTTGTCTTTTCTCTGACTTGTATCCATTCGGCCCCATTCAGCCAACTGTTTTAAGACGTTTATCCCCATCCAGGTGTCGATTTTTTTCCTGGCGAGCGATAGCAAGCCAGCATTGTATGGAGAAATCCGGCTTCGCCGGAGACATTTTTATATCGAAAAATTTACAAATTTAGCTTGCTGTAAAACAAAAATATATGTATGCTGGCTCGCTACCGCTCGCCAGGAAAATATTAACACCTGAATGGGGGTAAACGTCCTAAAACAGTAGGCTGAACGGGGCCGAATGGATACAAGCCAAAGAGAGAGGGAGAGGAAGAGAAAAACGCGAAGTGGGCTCCCTTAAGATTATTGAGAGACTTAACCTTAGTTGGTCCAAGGGAAGTCTTTTTGCACCTCCCTGTTTCGTTCTATTAGTTTGGAGACTTGAGATGTTTCACCCCATTAGTTTGGCGATCAAAAAGCGCGTCACCCCGTTCAGGTATCGATGTTTGTCTATGTGAGCGATGGCGAGTCTGTAACTTAGACTAAATCGGCCTTTGTCATTTATTGAGGATTTTGCTTGCTTTTGCCATATTCGAACAATGTAATTAAATAACCTCAAGCTAAAAGACACCTTTTCCCAGACTTGCCCATCCAGACCCCTTTCAAGCTAAATCTGTACATTTGTCGGTTGACAAAATTTCGGTAGAAAATATCGGTACTTTCTTGTTATCGACAGCCAATTTTGTTTTACTAAAAGATTAGGTTAGGTTAGGTTAGGTTAGGTTAAGTTAAGTTCTAACCTAACCTAATCCTATAGTAAAAAAAATGTGGTGGTCGATAACAGGAAAGTACCAAATTATCTCTCTCCCTGCCTTCAATACATATGTCTATCTTTCCTTTTGACTCTCATATCTTCACTTACTTATCTCTCCTACGCTTTCCTCCCTCTCTCCCTTCTCACTCCCTCCCCATCAAGACTCCCTCCTCCCTTCCCGATCCCTCCCTCTCTTTCCTTCAAAACCCCTTCGTTTCCTTAAATTCCTTCCTCCTTCCCAAGTCTCTCTCTCTCAAGACCCCATCCCTTACCTTTCCTCTCCCTCCCTCCCTCCCTCCCTCCCTCTCCTTTCTCTCTCCCTCTCCTTCTCATGCCTTCTTCCCTATCTCATTCTTCTCCCTCCTTTGCAAATCTCTCTCTCCTTCCCTCCCTCTTCTATTTCCTTCTCAAAACTTCCTCCTCCCCCCTTTCCCCTTGTGCTGTCCCATGTCTTTCATCCCTCACCTTTCCTTTATCTCCCACCCCCCTCTCTCTCTCTCTCTCTCTCTCTCTCTCTCTCTCTCTCTCTCTCTCTCTCTCTCTCTCTCTCTCTCTCTCCAAACCTCCCTCTCCTTACCCTCTCTCTCTCCTCCCACCCTGCCTCCCTCTTCTTGCTATCTCCCTCCATCTCTTTCTCCTCCCACCCTGCCTCCCTCTTCTTGCTATCTCCCTCCATCTCTTTCTCCTCCCACCCTCCCTCCCTCCCTCTTCTTTCTATCTCCCTCCCATGTATATCTCCCTCCCTTCTCTTTCTCCTCCCTCCCTCCCTCCCCATACTCCTCCCTCCCTCCGTGCGTTTGACCCTTGATCTTCTCCCACCTGTTCCATCTGCTCCCAATCCTCCCTCCCACGGCTCCCTCCCGCCCTCCCCCTCCCTCCCAGGTGCCGTGGAAGGGAGGGAAGGGTTGGAGGAAAGTAGGGAGGGAGGAAAAGGGAGTGGGAGGGAGTGGGGAGAGGGAGAGAAGGGAACAGAAGGAGGAGGAGGGAGGAGGGAGGGAGGGGTGGTCGGATAAGGTTGGGTTAAATGGTACAACATCTCTCTCGCTCTCTCTCTCTCTCTCTCTTTCTCTCTCTCTCTCTCTCTCTCTCTCTCTCTCTCTCTCTCTCTCTCTGAATTTCTTCCAATATTATTCATTTAGGGTTGTACTGTTTATTAGAATCAACTCCTGACCATCTCTTTTGGATTGTATGGTCTGTCTGGTCAGTGTTAGTTAGTTAAAATAGGACTTCAAAGGCTATCAACCCTATTGGATTATTAAGCCAGCACACTGTGAGTCAATAATAACGTCAGGACTAGAGCCTCTCGGCGAGAACTCCATTCCCTTTTTGTGGTTAGTGTATTTATGTAAATCTATGCAAGTCTATTGACGGCGATTATGATGTCTTAATTGTTTACCTTCAGAATATATCCTTCTTTCCCTTCCTTTCAATGTATTTACCTTTCCTCTTTGATATTATCTTCGTGGAGATAATAATGGTGTTAAAGAAATTACAAATTACTTAACAGAATCTAACCACATAATAGAACGGAAAGACAGTGTGAAAGACCTTGGGGTATTAATGTCTGTAAATATGGGTTTCAAAGTACATAACCAGGTCAAAGTGGCGGCTGCGAAACGTCTAACGGGTTGGATTCTGCGTACTTTTAAAACACGCGGTGAATTGCCTATGATAACGCTCTTCAAATCTCTAGTGCTACAGCGGCTTGAATACTGTAGCGTATTAACATCCCCATACAAAGCAGGTGAAATAAATGACGTAGAGAGTGTACAAAGAAATTTCACTTCGCATATAAGTTCGATAAAACATCTACACTATTGGGAGCGTTTAAGAGCACTGAATCTGTACTCACTGGAACGTAGAAGAGAACGTTACCTAATAATATACATGTGGAAAATCGCAGAGGGTTTAGTACCAAACCTACATACTCCGATAGTCATGAAATTCAGTGATAGGAGAGGCTGGGAATGCGAAATCCCCCGGATGAATAACAGGGGTGCTATGGGCTCTCTGCGAGAGGGCTGGTTATCACACAGAGGCCCACGTCTCTTCAACAAACTCCCACGGCGAGTAAGAGACATGAGGGACATCTCGTTAGACAACTTCAAGAGAGCCCTAGATGTCGAACTGCAAAAAGTGCCAGACAAGCCCATCCTCGCAAGGGAGCGAGCTGTCGCTTCAAACAGTATACTGCACCAAATCACCACCCATAACGAGGGGCGTCGCGCTCCTTGGTGCCGCTAGAAGAGCGGCGAACACATCCAAAGATGGAAGATCCAAAGATGGTGGCGCAATGCATAAGTGTGTTGATTTTCGGTGTGAACGTCCTGGGTTCGAATCCCCGGACTGCCTCATGTGTTTGTTAATTTCATTGATCGAGTTTAAGAGTAAAGTTGGTTGGTGGAGAGAACATAATAATTATGAGTATCCAAATTAATGGATGGAGACAATAGAAGTTATTTGTGTTTTAACCCTTTCAAAATTATTACGCATTTCCACAGTATCCTGGCTCTCATTCGGCGATTATATGCAGTTTAGGTAGGATCTGTGGGAATCATAAGGGTAAAGACTATCTCAGTTAACCCTCTAGCTTCCTTATACCCTCCCTAATCTGAATAAAATCGTCAAGTAATAGCCAGAAAACAGAAAATAATTGCATCATCAGATCTTGAAAGGGTAAATATTTGTTATAGCAATAGAAAATAATCTATTTTCAATTAGGTATATAAGTGTTTACTAATCTGCGTCTTATTATTATTATTATCTATATTATTGATATAAATTTATTATTATTTATATTATCATTGCCGGTTTTATAAAAGAAAGTTAAATATTGATCAGAGTGTTTATCTAGCATTGTTTACTAATCGGCATATTCTCTTTTGACAGGTAAATATTGGTGGATGGAGTGTTGGGCCTGGGCATAACCGAGTGAGTACCATTGTGTGTGTGTGTGAGTGTGAGTGAGTGAGTGAGTGAGTGAGTGAGTGAGTGAGAGAGAGAGAGAGAGAGAGCGAGAGAGAGAGAGAGAGCAACAACTCTCAGGTGATTTTACTCGAAAGTTTATTAACATTTTGTTTACTTTCAAATTGTGTCCCTGGTTCGCTTCCTTTATAGGCTTTTACCATTGCTCTCTTTGGTGCTACTATAGTCTGTTTCATCTCAGCTGACGGTAAAATTAATCCCTTGGTAATTATTTTCTCGATAGTTGATGGAACAATGTGAAATTACTATGTCTCTTTTTCATATTAATACCTAGCTTGCATAATTAACACCATCTTTCACTACACATGTTTTATAATTGTTAAGAAATCAAGAGTAAGACAGCAAATTACCGTCAGCTGAAGAAAAAACAGAGTAGGGCCTATAGTTAGGAATATCCCTTTAACCATCTGACTTCATTACACGCTTCCTAATATGAATAAAATCGTCTAACAATAACCAGAAAACATAAACCAAGTGCGTAATCAGATCTTCAAAGAATTTATATGCCCCCCGTGTAGCGTTGAAAGAGAAAACGGTGTGAGGTTCCAGCCTTAGGATCAATTAGGTTAGTACTATAAGTTGGTACTGGTTAAAATGTATTAATGGAAATATAGGGCCTACTGGTTGAAATGCACTGGTTGAGATGTATTGGTTGAATTATCTGGTTGATATATACTGGTTGAAATGTACACTCGGATGCCATAGTCTCTAGCGCACTCATAAATGTTCGTGAACTTAACTTATTTTAAATTATGGAAGTATATATCTGGGCACGAATTTATGAATGTAATGTTCTATAACTACAACACTATATGTACTATAACTACAACACTATATGTACTATAACTACAACACTATATGTACTATAACTACAACACTATATGTACTATAACTACAACACTATATGTTCTATAACTACAACACTATATGTACTATAACTACAACACTATATGTTCTATAACTACAACACTATATGTACTATAACTACAACACTATATGTACTATAACTACAACACTATATGTACTATAACTACAACACTATATGTACTATAACTACAACACTATATGTTCTATAACTACAACACTATATGTACTATAACTACAACACTATATGTACTATAACTACAACACTATATGTACTATAACTACAACACTATATGTACTATAACTACAACACTATATGTTCTATAACTACAACACTATATGTACTATAACTACAACACTATATGTTCTATAACTACAACACTATATGTACTATAACTACAACACTATATGTACTATAACTACAACACTATATGTACTATAACTACAACACTATATGTACTATAACTACAACACTATATGTTCTATAACTACAACACTATATGTACTATAACTACAACACTATATGTACTATAACTACAACACTATATGTACTATAACTACAACACTATATGTTCTATAACTACAACACTATACTATAACTACAACACTATATGTACTATAACTACAACACTATATGTACTATAACTACAACACTATATGTACTATAACTACAACACTATATGTTCTATAACTACAACACTATATGTTCTATAACTACAACACTATATGTACTATAACTACAACACTATATGTTCTATAACTACAACACTATATGTACTATAACTACAACACTATATGTACTATAACTACAACACTATATGTACTATAACTACAACACTATATGTACTATAACTACAACACTATATGTTCTATAACTACAACACTATATGTACTATAACTACAACACTATATGTACTATAACTACAACACTATATGTACTATAACTACAACACTATATGTACTATAACTACAACACTATATGTTCTATAACTACAACACTATATGTACTATTTATTGAAAAGGAAGTTTTATCCAAACATCAATCCGGATAGTTATAATTGTACAAATTCTTATGAGTGGGCTAGAGACTGGTATCCGAGTGTACCGATTGAAATGTACAGGTTAAAATGTACCGATTGAAATGTATTGGTTGAAATGTACAGGTTAAAATGTACCGATTGAAATGTATTGGTTGAAATGTACAGGTTAAAATGTGCCGATTGAAATGTAGGCCTATTGGTTGAAATGTACAGGTTAAAATGTACCAATTGAAATGTATTGGTTGAAATGTACAGGTTAAAATGTACTGATTGAAATGTATTGGTTGAAATGTATTGGTTGAAATGTACAGGTTAAAATGTATTGGTTGAAATCTTCAGTACAGGTTAAAATGTACTGGTCGAAGTGTATCCTACTGGTCGAAGTGTAAGCTACTGGATGAAATGTACTGGGAACCATATTATACTCGGTTATATGTTAATTGATGGTAAATTTAATCCCTTAGCAACTGTGTTTTTTCGATACTTAAATCCCTTCAGCACGACGATGATTTCTTTAACGCATATTCCGGCTAACATTAGAAGATATGCTGCTTATTAAGGACCTGCGTTATTCAAAGGGTTGATTAAATCGTATTTTTCTCTTGGAGTCCTAGAGGTAGATTATACTTTAAAGCAAATCGTCTAATGGTAACCAGAACACGGTGAACATTTCGTCATCGTGCTGAAGGGGTTAATGAAAAAATAGGAAACAGTTATGCCTCCATCATTGTAATGCAGTTATGCCTCTGAATTATTTTAATGCCAAGGTTTCGTAATTTACTACATATTCCACTACGAACTCATAATTGCTGAATAATCAAGGTGGGAGCTTGTCAATTTACCATTAACTCGAAAAAGTTAAAACATTGAACTAATCAGGAAAATAATATAATTAATCAGGTTTCTAAAGTTATCTACCGTATCATCATATATCCATAACATTTTAAGTGCCTAGAATTCGAGACAAATCATGACTATAACCTAATTTGTATACTAGCAAGTGAATCTTACTATTTGAAGTAGTGGTAGTACTGATAAATTCAAGGATCATTAGGCAGTGTAAGTTAGATTAGGGAAGTTAGAATAAGATTAGTATAACCACCCTACACTGCATTATAACGAGTTGGAAGAAGGTATGAAAAGGGTTATTAAAGTGTCCATACGAAATTCGGTCAGCTTCAGGTGAAGGTATTGAGGGATAATCCTTTACAACGGCACCTCGTAGCTACTTTCTACTTTTCCTATATTCTGAAAAGTGTAGAGAAAGGAAGCTGTTGGAGTGGCTTTGTTATGTCTTATTACTCTGTATACCTCATCAAGGTGTCCCTCGACTGGGTGCGAGCCTGTGAAACACGCTTGGACGTACTACCACACCCATAAATGTCCGCCTTGGCTGGGATCGACCCAGGTCAAGCAGATTCACACGTTTACGTGCTCTCTACTCGACCGCCGTGGCTCTCTTTTAATTGTATATGGGTAGTCAAGTCATGTGAAGGTATTGAGGGATAAGCCTTTACAACGGCACCTCGTATCTACTCTCCGAAGAGTGTTGAGAAGGGAGAAGGTACCGTTGTAAAGCCTTATCCCTCAATACCTTTATCTGATCAAGGGTGCTGGAGGGAGAGGAAGCTGTTGGAGTGGCTTTATGTGTGTTATTAGTCTGTACTCCTCTAATTTTACTCTTTGAGAATTATGACACATTTTGACAGTATACTATGGCTATCATTAGACAATTTTGTGCAGTTTAGGAAGGACCTCTAGGCATCTAAGGGGTTCAAATCAATTCAATAAGGCCTCTTGAATCGTCCCGCAGATCCTTCCTAAGGTGAATATATTCGTGTAATGATGGCCTAAATATATTGTTAAAACGGGTCAAATTCCACAAGGAGTTTATTATATAAATAGGTATGGTCGTAGATAGGAATTATGCCTTCGACTCCCACAGATCCTTCCTAAGCTGAATCAAACCGTCTAATGATAGCCTAAATGAACTGCGAAACGCGTCATAAATCTTTATGAGGTTTATTATAAGAAGGGAAAGGTATGGTATGAAGGGAAGATGGGTCGTTTGTCTAGGCCCCCTTCTCCCTCGTGTTTAACCCCATTAGTTTTTAGATTTTAAAATGTTTGCCCCATTAGTTTGTCGATTTTAAGACCTTCCGCCCCATTTCCTTGTCAATATTAAGACCTTTCGTGCTATATACTGTAGGTGTCGTTTGTTTTGTTTTTTTCCTGGCAAACTATAGTGAGCCTGTAATTTAGGAAGACATGGCCTTCGGTCGAGACATCTTTTCTACCGAAAAATATACAGATTAATCTAGAAGAGGGATCTAATGGATGTTTTTTTTTAAAGTTTTATGGAGGTCTAAGGAGGAAGCTAGAAAATAATCAATACATGAAAAAATTGACCATAATTGAACCAGGATTGTCTAAACAATGTATAGAGGAGCCCATATGATACTCTGATGAAGTATTTCTATTCATATGTGTTAACCCCTTGAGGATTATGACGCGTTTTAGGAGTTCATTTAGGCTATTACTAGAACATTTGTATTCAGCTTGTAAGGGATCTGTGGGAGTCGAAGGCAGATATAATGGAGGCGCGTGTATTATGTATCGTCAAGTAGTGTCCAAATATTTATGATTGCGACTGTACATGCGAGTATAGCACGGGTCCTATTTATATCCGATTGACATTCATCGTAGTTTGGGGAGAGAGAGAGATAGATATATAGATAGTCCTATTGACATTAATCGTAGTAGAGAGAGAGAGAGTTCTATTTATATCATATTGACATTCACCGTAGTATGGACAGAGAGAGAGAGAGAGTCAAATATGTAGACATTCATAACATATAGAAAAGATGTTGATATACATTTTATTGTATTTTTGTCATTTATATTTATTCATCTTTTTATAGACACTGTTGTAATCTACATAATAGCTGTCACGTAGTTTGTTAAACACTTTCAGTACTGGGGATATCTGTTGTTTTATTTAAGCTATATTTAGACTAATTGATTAATTTTAAGATGAATCTGATATTTTAAATGGTTAAATGAGCGTCTGTAGCCTTTTAATTGCTACACATCCGTCGTAAGCTGTAAAAGACGTCTAATAATTGTCCAGAATATAATGAAAAAGGCGTCGGTAGCTTCTTAATTGCTACACATCCGTCTTTAGTTGAAAAAAACGTCTAATAATTTGCCTGAATATAATGAAAAAGGCGTCACCGGTACAAATGAGTTAATATAAAATGTCTCAGAAAGTTATGTCATTTATCAGCAAAATACAAAAATCTACAAACCTCGCATACTAACTCCTGTGTGTGAATAATTATATTCCAATTACTTCTATATATCTATCTAGCCTATATAATCAGGCCCAATCCCCACTTTTCCTATTTATTTATTTATTTATTTTTTTTTTTTTTTTTTTTTGGGGGGGGGGCGCGCGCGACTCAAGACAGATCAAGAATAGGGACAACACAAAACAACAGAAAATAATGAACACACAAAATACAAATTCACACACATTTAATTACTTGAAAACATATTTTTGATGCATTCAAGTGTATTTTCGTATAATATAGGCTCTTTCCCATGGCGTAATATTTGTACTGATTTACGAAAATATTTCTCAATCATTAATTGATATATAGCCTATTGTAGATATAGCTCAATATTTTCAATTCATATTGGTGTTCTTTTTTTTTTTTTTTTTTTTTTCCACAGTAACACCAAACACCTCCAATGAAATTAATGAAAGCATATATGTAATCCACCAGGACTCGTACCTGGATTATCACACACAGATTTTTAAACATCCTTAATTAACCATTACACCACCAAGACTTGGAATATATCAATTTTGTGAAATGAAATTTGAGACAAATCGCTAGATTCTCAATCCTCTACCTTATCAGTAATGGAATATATTTTAAAAATATGGAGTAATGGTTCAAAAACTGGTTTATCTTTCTTAAAATTGGTCTTCCAATGTGATTACAGTGGGGAATGGGTCGATATAGTGGTCCTCTTTCTTCGTCATTGTTAGCCCCATTAGTTGTCAGGTGTAATGACGTTTGGCGATCTACTTGTCACACCATTTGTTTCAATATTAATACTTTTTGCGTCATTTAGGTGTCTATTGTTTTCCTGGCGAGCGACAACGAGCCTGTAATTTAAGGGGAACCGGCCTTCGGTCGGTACATTTTTCTATCGAAATATGTACCTTGATTTTATTTTTTATTTTTATTTTGTTTTAATTGATGGAGGTCTAGGGAGGAAACTAGTAAAATAATATATACATGACAAAATCGACCAAAAAAACGACCCGTCTCCCCTTTATGGAGGTGTTTAGAATGCTAAAATATTTGTTGACGTGGCAGTTTTCTTCGTCAAGAGACTGGAGTTCTCGATGAGAACACCTGACGGTGTTCTTGCCTTACAGTGTGCTGGCTTAATGATCCAGAAGGGTTGATAGGATATGAAGTCACATTTTAACGAATTAATGTATCCGTGTCTTTCTTCTAATGAGGCCTTGGTTAGCGAGTTAACACTACCTGATCCGATGTCTTGGGGAGGTTAGTTATTTAATTAGTATTGAGGATTTTGCATGATTTTGTATTTTCTCGGGCAATATACAATTGTTTGTCACTTACGCTAACAAAGGTGCCTTCGAAAACTTTTTTCAAACTAAAAAAAAAAAAAAAATCAAACTTTAAAAAATAAAAATGCCCACCCAGACCCCTTTCAAGCTAAATGTGTGCACATATCGATAGAAAACTGTCTTAGCCGACAACTGATATCTTAGTTAAAAGGGTTGGTTGAGATAGTCTGAAGCCATATTATTGCTAGACGGTCTTCTTAAGCTGTATAATATCGTCTAATAGTTGCCGGGCTGTGATGAAAAGGACGTCGCCGTATAGAAGGGTTAGCAGTATTCGTGTCTTTCGAGAATGTATAATAATATGTAACACCCCGTTCTTAAAGGTGAGTGTGCATGCTATTATTTTCCTCCACAATCATTACCGGCAGTGTGCACTATAGCTTTTGGTGCAATATTTTCTGCTACAATGGCTTAATTATTTATATAATGGCCAAAATAGGATATGGGTGACACTTTTCTGGATTCGGAGTTTAAGCGCTCTGATGACGTATGCCCAGCAACACAACAAGCTCTTCTGACAGGTGGAAATGGAGGATAGTGACAGTAGTTCCGATTCGTTTGCCAATACTGAGGGTGATAACCGTGATTATGGCGAAGAACTACAAGTGATGAATATTGGTGGTGTCCAGGCTTATATGTAGTACAAAGGAGTACAAAGGAGTACAAAGGAAATCAAGCAACAACAGATCTAGTGACCCTTCTAGGCTGCTTGTCCTCCAAAACACTGAGGATCAAGTGTCCAAACAGTGGTTTAGAGTGGGTAAGGGAACATTGGAAAGGGAACTACTGCCCTGCCACTAACGTGGCAGGACTAGGAAGTTAGTAGGGGACATATGGGTTAGTAACTGAGGGGAGGATAAAGTTATTCATTTACAAACGCAGTCAGTCGCGGGTTTGATGCGAGATATTTGTCTAGGCGGAATTTAAATGAATCAACGGTGCTGCAGTCTATAACGTCTCGGGGAAGCCCATTCCACAAGTTGACAACTCGATTGAAGAAGAAATTCTTAGATTCGGGCGAGTTAAAAGATTAAAAGATGTATGAACCTGTAGGACGAGATCCAGCAGCAGGAGAGGAGGGAGAAGCAGCTGTGATTACCGCCCGCCTTGTTTACACTACTCGGAGCCGCGGCGGACGCTAGCGATCATGTCCCCGTCTATTTTGACTGCATTTGGATACAATAATGAAAGCCCGCCCCTCACGCCTCCATGCCTTATTGTCATCATCATATACATTGCCAACAGGGTGCAAATAACAGAAAAAATCGCCGTAAAAATAGACGGGAACTTAACCGGGGCGATCGACTTATGTAAACATGATGACCGTATCCGTACGCCTGGTCACTACATATCCTTCCCAACAATGTTTGTGCCACACTTCTTTTTTGTTTTTCTTTTTTTTTGTTAGCCTAGTTGCTAGTAGTTGAATTTCAGCCAATACATTTCTTTAGCCTAGGTTAGGCCTATATCCATCGACGCTGACTGTATAATTTGGGCTAGGCTTAAGTTAGCCCATATTATCCCCTCTCCTGACTCCTGAAATTGGCAAGCACATATGGGTGGGAGGGTGGTTTGGGGGATGGTGGGGGGAAGGTAGAAGGGTAATTGACTCGTGTTACAAATATAGAGCCGATTGGTGAGGTAGTTTCGCCACCACGGATTTTCATTTGTTTATGTGATGATCTACGGATAGGCTGAAAGTGGGTGGTGGGAAGAAGTTGGGGTTGTGGTGGGGGGAAGACAGAAGGGTAGGGGACTTGTCACACAAATATGGAACCAATTGGTGCAGTCATTTCGCCGCCACATATTTTCCTTTTTGTCCTTTGTGATGGCCTGATGCGGCGACCCATGGTCGGCGAGTGGATTGGGGGAGGGGGTTGGGGTGGTGGTAGCAAGAAGCCAGAAGGGTAAGGTACATGTGGTAGAAATATGAAAGATTGAAAGCTATAGGTGCAGTCGTTTCGCTGCTACGATTTTTTTTTCGGCGAGTCCGTATATATACGGACCTGGCACTGGGCGTTACAAGACCCCAGTCCGTATAGGCAATCAGCGGGTGCATCTAGCCATACCCATACTCCACCGCACTTTATTGTCAAAGCATTCATCACGAAAATGTCCATTGCATATGAAGCTTGTTTTGGGCTTTGCCTCCCACACTCTGGTTCTTTGTATAAACTTCATCCATTTGTTACAATGGTATGGATCACTTGGAAACTTGTGTAGTGCTATGTTTGGTCCAGGGATGTTGCTACACCCGAAAACAGCACACCTATTCACCATTTTTGCTATACTTGCTGATGTTTACTTCCCAAATGTTTGCCTGGGCCTACGTCACATCCTCACGTGAGTACTAGTTGCAAGGGGTCGCAATTCAATATCTATTTTTTATTTGTTCTCTAATATTGAAGATTAGTTTTGACAAAGGAGTAGTCAGGTTGATTACTGGAGAGTTAAACATCTCTTTAAATACATTATAAATAAATTTTAATTTCGCATGCCCCACCACCTTTAACATTAATCATCCATTACAAAGCCCAATGTACTTGAATAAACTAATGAAAGCGTATGGTCCTCCCGGGGATTCGAACTCGAGACACCACACCCAGAACATAGGCATCTAAAGTTCTAAACCATTACACCACCAACACAGTTATAATCATAGGCTTGTATTTAACATGGTCGTGTATATATTGTATATTCCTATGCCTAATATTGCAGAAATACACGGGGGTCTGTCTGATCAAATTTGATATATTTAGCGTACCGTAATGAATCTCACAAAAAGTCTTATTAATGAGCTCAGCCTTGGATTTTTTTTCCGTGGATATAATTAATCATAAATTGTTTGAATATATACATACAGTATGTACAGTATATTTCAAGCTAAATGTGTACACTTGTACATGTATATGGTATATAAAGGGTATATATAAGGTATATAATGAGCATATAGAGGGTCTATAGGAGATATATAAAGGGAGTTTGATGGGTATATAAAATGTATGTAACGGGTATATAAGAGGTACAGTACATAGCGGTATACACAGAAGAAGCACCAGTGCTATAAAGGGTAGGCAAGGACCGTGCTGCCACCACCACCGTTGGCTAGTATTGATCCTGTGCTATAAAACTGTTCACCTGCCTTCCTGCCTGCCTACCTTCCCGCCTGTCTGCCTGTCTGCTTGCTTGTCTAGTACTCTATCTGCCTGCCTGTCTAGTACCATGTCTGCCTGGCTGTCTAGTATTATATCTGCTTGTGTCTTTGTTTTTACTTTTCTGTCTGTGTTTTTGTTTTGTACTTATCTACCTGCCTACCTACCTTCCTGCCTGCCTGCCTGCCTGCCTGTCTAGTACTATGGCTGTCTAGTATCAGCTGTCTAGTTCTATGACTAACTTCTTCTCTGTGGTCTCTTTACTTTCCTTTTTCTGCTTTTGTCTTTGTGTATCTGTGTACCTTATTCTACTTGTCTACTTATTTGTCTGCTTGCTCGTCTGGCTGCCTATTTAGCCCTATGTCTGTCGACTTAAATGTCTGGTTGTATCTCTCTTTTTACTTTTCTGTTTGTGTTTTATCTGCCCCACCTATCATTATATATTCTACTTGTTTACCTTTATGTATACCGGTTTGTCTTTCTGTTTGTCTAGTTATATGTCTTTCTATCTGACTGTTGACTCTGTCTTACAACCAGTCTCTGACTTACTTACTTACTTACTTACTTACTTACTTACTTACTTACTTACTTACTTACTTACTTACTTACTTACTTACTTACCAACCAACCAACCAATCAACCTACCTACCTACATTCCTACCTACCTAACCATCCAACTTAGCTTCCTTTCTACCAACTAACCAACCAACCTACCCACCCAACCTACCTACCAACAAACCAACCAATCAACCCACCCACCCACCCACCCAACCTACCAACCGGTCCACCCAACCTACCAACCCCTGCACCTGGCTGCCAGACATTTACAACCTACCATCATCACTACACCACCTAATGTCACAACTTCCAGCGACAGTACGTGTTGTCATTACCTTCTATCATCTAAATAACTAAATAATTATACTGTATGATACCTACTCCCCTACCCACCTACCTACATGTCATCCTACCTACGTACCAACATACCTACTTACCTTGTTATGTACTTATGCATCCAGTTACGTGGAACAATTACCTTTCATCACTTAAATAACTAATTATGCTGTGTTTTACCTAGCCACCTATCAACCTACCCTTTTATGCACTCACCTAGTTAAATCCCTACACACTCATCCAGCCACCTATCTACCTTCCTACCTACCTAACCTAATAGCCAACCTTCTTAACCCGTTTTGTACCGACGAAGTATTTTCAATCATATTCAAGCTATATTTAGACGATTGTGTGCAGTTTAAAAAGGATCTGTGGTAGTAAAACGGTAAAGTGAGAGGGTTCGAGGCCCTTTTTAAGCTGAATAAAATGGTCCAAAAGTAGCCAGAATAAAGTACAAAAGACGTTACCGATACAGAAGGGGTTAACTACCTACCAGCTTCCTCCCAACCAACATACAAACCAGCCAACCTACCAACCAACCAACCTACCTATCAACCTACCTACCAACCTACCTATTAACCCACCCACCAACCCAGCAACGTATTACAAGCTACAATCACCACTCCACCCTCTAATGTCACTACTTCACCGTCACTACGTGGGACAATTACCTTTCATCACTTGGATAACAAGCTATTATGTATCCTACCTACTCATCTAGATACCTACCAAGCTACTTACTTACTCATACTCACATCTTCCTATGTACCTACCTAATTACTTACCCACACACTTACCTATCTCTCTCCCTACCTATCTACCTTCCAACACACACACCAACCGAGTTTCTTCCTACCTTTCCTTTGTATTACCTACTTACCAACCCACCCACCTCCCTACCAACCAACCTCCGAATCAACCAACCTACCTACCAACCTACCTCCCTCCTAACCAATCTCCCAACGCACCTACCAACCTACCTACTAACCCACCCAGCAACGTGTTACAAGCTACAATCACCACTCCACCCTCTAATGTCACTACTTCACCGTCACTACGTGGGACACTTACCTTGCATCACTTCACTTAAATAACAAGCTATTTTGTATTCTACCTACCCACCTACATATCTACCAAGCTACTTACTTATAATCACATATATTTACCTACTTACCTACCTAACTACTTATCCACACACTAACGTATGTGCCATTCTACCTACACACCTGTCTAGCTATCGTTCTTACTTTCCTTCCTTCCTACCTACCGACCCACCCACCTACCAACCTCCCTACCTTCTTCCCTACCAACCCACCTCCCTACCTACCCACCAACAACCAACCAACCAACCAACCAACCAACCAACCAACCAACCAACCAACCAACCCACCTCTCTACCAGCATACCTACCTACCCATCAACCAACCTACCTACCCACCCAACAACCAACCAACCTACCTACCTACCAACCAACCCAACCACCCACCCAGCAACGTTTTACAAGCTACAATCGCCACTCCACCACCTAATGTCACAACTCCACCGTCACAATGTAGGACAATTACCTTTTATCACGGCACGGCCACTATCTGCATTAAAGGGGTACTACTCGCTTTTTATGGACCCCCTTCTATCTTATGTTTAGCATATTCGTTTTGAGATTCTAAGACGTTCGTTCCGGTAGTTTGGCAATTTTGAGACCATTCGCCTCATTTTATTGTCAATATTAAAACCTCTCGTGCCCTTTAGGTGTCGATGTTTTCCTAGCGAGCGATAGCGAGCCTCTAATTTTAGAAGGAATCGGCTGGCCGAAAAATGTACAAATTTATCTTGAAAGGGGGTCTAGGGGATGTTTTTTTAAGCTTGATGGAGGTCTAGCGAGGAAACTCAAAAATAAATATATAATTAATATATAGACCAAAAACCAGGCACTACCCCCTTAAAAACCGCCTACTATCTGCGCCGTTACTGTATATACTTCACCGGATTATTTGTTTTGTACAGTCAAGCTATAACCCCTCGTAACTTCTGGCTACTATTAGACAATGTTATTCAATTTAAAAAGAGCCTTCAGCAAGTAAAAGGCTTCGAACGATCTCACTTAACCCTTTTTACAACCATAGATCCTTCCTATACTGTAGAAAATCGTCTAAATATAGCTAGAATATAATGAAAAAGACGTCACCGGTACAGAAGGGGTTAACCCCTTCTGTACCGGCGACGTCTTTTTTTTCTTTTTTTTTTAGTATAGCAATATTAAGAGGATTTTGTGCCGTTTAAGAAGGAGCTGTGGTAGTAAAAAGGGTTAAATGAGATTGTTCGAAACCTGTTAATTAGCTGGAGGCCCTTTTGTAACTGAATAAAATCGTCTAATAGTAGCCAGAATAAAGGTAAACCGACGGCACCGGAACTAAAAGGGTTAAAGGAGTGTCTCGGTTTCACATTGTCAGCTTTATTGTCCACTTCAAACACTCAACCAACACCATTACGATCAAAAACACCATCATCACTATCACCCTAAACACCACCACTCACCTATGTATAACTATATCTACCACTGCAGTCACCACTACCACTACCTCCACTTTACCTACACACATCCTAACCACTACCACCACTACCACACCCACACCACTACCACACCCACACCACTACCACACCCACACAACTATCAACACTACCAACATACACCACTATCACAACCACCCACATTTCAACTACTACCGCTACTACAACCACAACAAAACCACTACTGCCACACCCACACACATCTCAACCACCGCAACCAATACCACCACTACCACTGCCACCACAACCTCTACACCCACAAACGAGTCACAACCACTACCACCACCACCACACACATCTTAACCATCGTAACTACAACCACCACTGCCACAACAACTACCACCTCCACACTCACACACGTCTCAACCAGTACCACCACCACTACCACCACCACACACACAACAACCGCAACCACCACCACACACGAATCTCAACCACTACAACCACAACTACCCCCACCACCACCACACACATCTCAACAACCGCAACTACAACCACCACCACTACCACTGCCACCATCACTACCACCTCCACACCCACACACGAGTCTCAACCACTACCATCACAACTACCACCACCTCCACCACTACCATCACAACTACCACCACCTCCACAACTACCACCACTAGCACCCCGACAACTACCGCCTACACCACTACCTCTACCACCACCACCACCTACACTTCCACATTTCTCTTGCCCTTACAGTAATCTCTGGCTATTCCTCTTATGAGCACACTACAACTATTTCTACACTATTATCACCACCACCTACTCTCTCTCTCTCTCTCTCTCTCTCTCTCTCTCTCTCTCTCTCTCTCTCTCTCTCTCTCTCTCTCTCTCTCTCTCTCTCTCTCTCTCATCTTTTATTCATGCCACTGCTCTCTTTTTCCTCCTCAGTCGCTTCTCTTTCCACTCCTATACACACACACACACTCCAGGCTTTTATTTCTCTTTTTATCGAACAATCTTTCTTTGTCTATATCTATCTGTTTCTCTGTATGTACAGTACTCCAGCTTTCAATATATATATATATACTGTATATACAATACTGTATACAGTATATATATTTTTATTTGAGTGTTTCCTACCTCCTTCCATATCTCTCTCTCTCTCTCTCTCTCTCTCTCTCTCTCTCTCTCTCTCTCTCTCTCTCTCTCTCTCTCTCTGATGTTTTCATGGCTATTACCACCCACACCTCTCGTTTATCTCTCCTCTTCCTCCTCTCTTTTCCCTCCCTCCCTAGTAGTGTTTTCATCTCTCTCTCTCTCTCTCTCTCTCTCTCTCTCTCTCTCTCTCTCTCTCCATATATAGTCGAAGCACCTCACACTGATGTCGTTTGAAGCTCACCGTAACTACCTACCACCGGGCGAGTTGGTTTAGTTCAAGAAGCTCCTCTTAATATTCGTCCACAGCAGTTGTAATCAGGGGAGGGTAATTGGCCACTTGAGTTTCGTTTGATAAGGAAAAAGTTGGCGAGCGGTTTGAATAGAAATTGGACATTTCATTTAGCAGAATTACCAGCTAAAATACGGAATATCTGTAGGTACATATACTCAATAGAAAACCCATAAAACCCAATTTTTACATACTTGTTTTTTTAGCCATCAGAAACCTACATTATTATTGCATTTTCTATTTACTTTCGTAATTGTTAAAGAGTCTCCAACTTCCTTATATAGCACGTAAACTGGAAAGGCGGTCAATGGCCCCATCTCCTCTTTCGCTGTGTATGTATTTTCTATGGCAGGACGGGGGAGACGGGTTACGTACCTTTTAAGTGCTAAGGAGGGTTTTTTGGTTTTTGCTTTACCCCCTTCTCTCTCGTTTAGCCTCGTTAATCATGAGATGTTCAGGCTTTCATCCCATTACTTTGGCATTTAAAAAAACATTCGCCCCATTTCCTAGTTAATATCAAGATATGTTGTGCCATTTAGGTGTTGCTTGATCCTTTCCGTTAGCAGGTAAACAAAAACCAAAGTAAACAAAACCGTATTTTAGGAGGAAGGAGGAACAGGTCCTCGGTCAGAACATGTTTCTACCGAAAAATTTGCAAATTTACTAACGATATTATAGCATATTACTCCTGTAACTCGATCATAGTATATTTCCTTTCGTACAAACTCATTTGGCCTACTGTACAGCTACTGATAAAATGTTCGTGAGATCTTGTGATTTTCTTTATGCAAATATATCCCTTTAGCTTGATGTTCACGTGTGGTTTTTATACAATCCTTCCAGGGGAGGAACAATCTTCCCTCAGAAGTTTTGTTTTTTAAAGGGTGGGAGGGTTAGGGGGTGGAGGAAGGGAGGAGGGGGTTTAGGGGAGGGGGACGGGGGGGGTAAGGCGCGTGGGGGGTGTTTTGGCTGAGGAGATTGGGGCGAGTAGAGGTGGGGTTCACTTTTTCACTTTTTTTTTTTTATTGCTTTTCTTGTGATTTCTGGTGTTTTATGTTTTAATATACGTAACCTTTTTTCTGACTGGTTACTGTTCATTGTTAAAACTTTGTTCTATTGTTCGTTTGCGCGTTCTTGTCATGGCCTTCCGGCTACAGAAGTTTTCTTTTTTTTTTTTGGGGAGGGTTACTTTTCTTTTTTTTTTTTTATTTGATTTTTTTTTTTTTTTTTTGTCTTCTTGTTTTTGGTTTTTTTTCACTTTTTTTTTTTTTTTTTTTTTACTTTGTTGCTTCAATTTTTGGTTCTAGGCTTTTTTCATTTATTTATATTTGTTTTTTGTTTCCCTCTAATCAACTCAAAACTTTAACAAAAAAACATCCACATTCAGATCCCCCCTTCTCGATAATTGGGAATTTTTTGGTTTTTTATTTTTTTTTTTTTAGGTAATTTTTAGGAAAAAGAAAAATGTTCCGGCTCGAGAATAACGGGGGGGCCCAGTCACATCTTAAGATTACCAGGCTCGCTATCGCTCGGCCAGGAAGAAAAAATCGAGCACCCTCCCTAAATGTGCACAGAAAGGCTTTAAAAAGTACAAAACCGAAAATGAAGGACAAAAGTAGGTATTTAAAATCGCCAAACTGATGGGTCGATTTCGAACGTCATAACATTCTGTAAAACTATTGGGGGTTAAGCATGAGGACAGAAGCAGGGTGACCAGAAGAACACACCCCATTGTACACCTTACAATACATAAACGTTTTCCAGCAGACCAGTTCAAGAAGAGAGTAAATAGTAATATCAACACTCTGCAATGAGTGTAATGCCATACACAATCTCTCTTTCCACTTTGAGTACCGTTTCTTTTGTATCTCTCCACGTATTGAACTCGCAAGGATACTTTGAGGGTACAAAACTCATGTATGTGGTAAAGCCTTGTAGCTCTCTCCTATCGATCCTATCGCTTTCTCTCTCTCTTCTCCTCGCTTTCTACTCGTCTTCTCTACTTCTCTCTTCCTCTCTGCTCTTCTCGGCTCTCTCCTACTTCTCTCTCCTCCTCTCCTCTCTCTCTCTCTCTCATATAATCTACTCTCTCTCTCTCCCTCTCTCTATTTCTATCTCTATCTATCTATCATCTATCTATCTATCTAATCTATCTATCTATATATCTATCTATCTATCTATCTATCTACCTCTCTCTCTATCTATTATCTATCTATCTATCTATCTATCTCTCTCTCTCTCTCTCTCTCTCTCTCTCTCTCTAGGATGCAAACGAAAATACCCTTTTTGTCATCCATGCTGGTTCAAATGACGTCATGCGCACCAGATCCGAAGAGTTGATGGATAAATATCGCAAGATGATCCAGCACTACAAAAACAAGTCAAGGAATATCATCATCTCCGGCATTCTCCCCAAGATCGACGCACCTGACAAATTCTACGACAAGGCCTTCAGCACAAATAGCCGACTAAAACATTTGTGTCTGAGGGAAGAAGTTGAATTCATCAACCTCTGGGACAACTTCTACAACCAGCCTACTCTGTTCCGCAAGGATGGCACTCATCTAAACCCTGTGGGTTCAGCACGCATGGGTCGTCTCCTACACGAAGCAGTCCGCAGCCATGGATCAAAAAACGCCATCCGAGAAGAAGCAGCAGTGACATAAATCATCCAACGCCAAGAAAAAAACAGAGGCAACCGAGGACCACCAGCGATAAGGACCGGAGACAGCGAGGACCGAGGACAGCCATGAACATAAATGTAGATCCGACAAGAACCAAAAAAATTATTGAAGCGCGTTCCGTGAGTTCTAAAATAACAAATTTAAAGGTTTTCTATGCAAACGCTCGTAGCATAGCAATAAATTTTCAGATTTAGAGGAGCTAGTGTTTACAGAAAATTATGATGTGATTGGCATAACAGAATCTTGGCTCAATACAGAAGATAGAGACTTTTTAGCAGAGTATTCACTTCCCGGTTATGTAATGTTTGAGAAAAGGCCGAATAAATCGAAATGGAGGTTGGCGTTTTACTTTATATCAAAGAAAGTCTTAACCCTACCCTCTTGTCAAAACCTCAAATTGTGAACGTCGACGCATCTTTTGTGCTAATAAAGAATAATAAAGGTACCAAAATAATACTTGCATTAATATACAGACCTCCAGCTCAATCAGTGCAAACTGACCGAGAAATTTAATTAACAAATTGCAGATATAAGTAACTCGCAAGATACCGTAATTTTTGGTGACTTTAATTTACCTGTGACCAAGTGGGGCGATACTCTTACTTCACACTCCGGACATGACTTGTATACGAACTTGCAAGAGAGTTCGCTTTATCAATTTGTTGGAACGCCGACCCGTGGTAATAACGTTCTTGACATTGTACTTGCAACAAAAGAAGAATTAATAGAGAATTTGAATGTTGGTGATGAATTCAGTAACAGCGACCATCATACGATAACTTTCACTTTAAAGTTTACTAGTAACGAACCAAATAGTAAGCATCGAAAAAGTCCCTAATTTCAAGAAAGCAAACTTCCATAAACTTAGAGCTATGTTTAAAGAAACTGACTGGAGCTTTTTAATTCACAATAACGACATAAATACATCTTGGAAGTTATTCGAAGCCACTTACCTAAAAGCAGTGCAAAACTGCATACCATCGAAAACTCGGCGTCCAGGCCATAATAATAAGCCCAAATGGTGGAATAAAGATATTTCAAACTGCCTGCTTGCTAAAAATTTGCTAATGATAGATTAAAATCCTCACAAAATGACGAAGAACGGCTGAAATTTGTAGAGCTACGACGCAAAGCCAAAAAGTTAATTAAGCAAAGTAAAAAGACCTTAGAGTTTCATATTGCGAATCAAAGTAAAACAAACCCGAAAGAATTCTATAGTTATATCAGAAAGAAAAAAGTAGTTACTTCAACTGTTGGACCGTTAGTCGATGAAAATGGAGAATACACCAAAGACGAAGAACAAATGAGTAATGCCCTCAATACCTTCTTTGCATCAGTTTTTACAACAGAAGACCTCAGTGATATCCCTACACCATCGCCGATTCAGATTGATAATTCAGATGTTTTAAGCAATATCACCGTTACAGAGAGAGAAGTATTGAATTGTTTAGGATAAACTCAAGGTAAATAAAACGCCTGGACCTGATACAATCTCGCCTAGAGTTCTAAAGGAAGCTAAGGATGAGCTCTCTAAACCACTGACATTACTATTCAATAAATCCTTGCAGTCTGGAACTATGCCCGATCAGTGGAAGCTAGCCAACGTAACACCGATATTCAAAAAAGGCAGCAAATCCCTATCCAGTAACTATCGTCCAATTAGCTTAACCTCAGTTGTATGTAAAATGCTAGAAACTGTCATACGAGACAGACTCGTAAATCACTTAGAGGAAAATACCATACTTAAAGATACTCAACACGGCTTTCGTAAAAAACGTTCCTGTTTAACAAACCTCTTAGACTTCTTCCACGATATCCTCAACCTCTACGATGAGAGTAAAGCTGTAGATATTATATACCTTGATTTTCAAAAGGCCTTTGACAAAGTTCCCCACAAACGTTTACTGCTAAAACTAAAAGCGCATGGAATACAAGACGGTGTGTTGAAATGGATAGAAAAATTGGCTCAGCGACAGAAAGCAAAGAGTAGTCATAAACGGTAAGGCATCAAAATGGACCAATGTAAGTAGCGGGGTACCCCAGGGATCGTTACTAGGACCAATTCTCTTTCTAATTTACATCAACGACATAGATGAGGGTCTCACCTGTACAATCTCAAAATTTGCTGACGATACAAAAATTGCAAATAGCGTACTCTCGAAAGAACAAGTTGACGATATGCAACACAATCTAGATAAATTGTCATGTTGGGCCCAAATTTGGCAAATGAGTTTCAATGCGGATAAATGTAAAGTACTACATATCGGATACCTAAATGAGAAAGCAAACTATTCGATGAATGGCACTCAGCTTAAGAATGTAAACAGAGAAACCGATCTGGGAGTAACAATATCGAGTAACCTAAAACCGAGTCAACAATGTTCAGAAGTTGTTCAGAAGGCAAACAAAATAATTGGCTTTATAAGCAGGTCATTTGAGCATAAATCCAAAGAAGTTATCCTAACCCTTTACAATTCCTTAGTCCGCCCTCTTCTGGAATACTGCGTTCAATCCTGGTCTTCTTCTTCTTCTTCTTCTGCCCTTATTACCAAAAAGATATAAACAAGCTAGAACGAGTTCAACGTAGAGTTACCAAAATGATACCTAGCCTAAAGAACAAACCATACGAAGAGCGTCTTAGAGAATTAAATCTATTTCCTTTAACTCAGCGCAGATTAAGAGGCGACTTAATTCAAGTGTTCAAAATCATCAAAGGCATCGACAATATGAACTGTAGTAAGTACTTCACTATCGACCAATCTAATTACACGCGGGGAAACGGTTGCAAAATTATTGGTAAATCTTTTAACTCGCACGAATCTAAGAATTTCTTCTTCAATCGAGTTGTCAACTTGTGGAATGGGCTTCCCCGAAACGTTATAGACTGCATCACCGTTGATTCATTTAAACTCCGCCTAGACAAATATCTCGCATCAAACCCCGCTACTGACCTGCGTTTGTAAATGAATAACTTTATTTTATCCCCCCCTCAGTTACTAACCCATCTGTCCCCTACTAACTTCCTAATCCTGCCACGGACATTAGTTCCAGGGCAGTAATTCCCTTTCCAATGTTCCCTTACCCACTCTAAACCACTGTTTGGACACTTGATCCTCAGTGTTTTGGAGGACAAGCAACCTAGAAGGGTCACTGGATCTGTTGTTGCTTGATTTCCTTTGTACTCCTTTGTACTCCTTTGATCTCCTTTGTACTCTATCTATCTATCTATCTATCTATCTATCTATCTATCTATCTATCTATCTATCTATCTATCTATCTATGCTACTAAGCATAAAGACTATATCAAAACCCTGGAAAATAATGAATGGAGTAAGACAGGGAGGAGTCTTGTCTCCGATATTATTTAATCTTTATATAGATAAGCTGATTGAAAAAGTGTCTAAATGTAAAAAGGGGTGCACACTAGGAAATATATCAAGTTATATTGGTGCTTACGCTGACGATATTGTTGTATTAGCACCATCGTCATCGGGATTACAGTTTTTACTAAATATGCTTGGAAATGAAGCAAAAGAAATTGATATTGACATTAATATTAATAAATCATCATGCATGTATTTCAAAGACAATAAAGATAAAAACTTAGAGCCAAAGTTGTTGCTATGTGGAGAGATATTGAATGTTGTTAATGAACAAAAGTATCTAGGGTTTATAATAGATGATAATTTAAATAATGACAAAGACGTAATTAGGTGTCGTAACAAGTGTTATAATGAATTTAATTATATTTTACGTAAATTTTCTAATGTTAATGTTAGGGTTTTTACTCAGTTGTTCCAAAGTTACTGCTCAAGTTGTTATGGTTCTGAATTATGGTTTTATAACAAAAAGTGCAAACTTCCTCTTAAGCAATTTGCAATTGGTTACCACAAAGCAATAAAGAAAATGCTGAAATTAAAATATTGGGAATGTAATCTTCATGCATGTGAATTGGCTGGACTAATGACATTTAATCATTTAATGAATTGGTTAAAAATTAGATTTGCTCACAAATGTCTCCTAAAACCTTGCAAGTTTTTACAGAAATGTGTATTAAACCTTGATGAATACCTATCGTTAGGAAAGGAAGTTAACCATATCCTATTACATGAATATGACTTATCAGATTTGAAAACTAATGATATAAATGCTATCAAGTCAAGAATTATGTTTGTACAAAACCATGTACCTAGAATGCGGTAATGTATAAGGTTACTGTTATCTCTATTGTATTTAATTGTGTAAAAAGTTAATTGTGTAGCCTTTTATGAAATAAAGAATTGAGGAGTCTGTCGATGGATGCTTCTATTTATCTATCGATAGGTCTATGTATCTGTTTGTCGATGGATCTATCCATCTGTTGTTCTTATTTTAAGAACACGTCATTGATACAATGTGTGTGAATGTATATACTGTATGTGTATGTATTATTAATATTTTTTAACAAATAATTACGTAAAAAGCATACCTTGTCTTTTTATGAAATAAAAATATGACTGACTGACTGACTGACTGACTCTATCTATCTATCTATCTATCTATCTATCTATCTATCTCTCTCTCTCTCTCTCTCTCTCTCTCTCTCTCTCTCTCTCTCCCTCTCTCTCATCTATCTATCTATCTATCTATCTCTCTATCTATCTATCTATCTATCTATCTATCTATCTATATAGCGGGAGCGACTCGCCATATATATATATTTTTGTTTTGACAGCAAGCTAAATGTGTACATTTTTCGATAGAAAAATTTCGCTGGCAAAGCCGGTTTTCTCCATGCAATGCTGGCTCGCTGTAGCTCGCCAGGAAAAAATCGACACCTGGATGGGGATAATCATCTTAAAACAGTAGGCTAAATGGGGCCAAATGGATACAAGGCAAAGAGAGAGGGAGAGAAAGAGAAAACAAGCGAGGTGGGCTCCCTTAAGAGTATGGGATATTAAAAGAAAAGTTCTATTTTTAAACGCAGTCCCTGATGTTTTGTGTATTTTCAGGCCGGTTGGTTTCATATGCTCTCTCTCTCTCTCTCTCTCTCTCTCTCTCTCTCTCTCTCTCTCTCTCTCTCTCCAATAGGAACGCTCACAACATACCCACAATCCTGTCAGTTCCCTTGTGTGATGTGAGTAACTAACTCTCTCTGTCTCTCTCTCTCTCTCTCTCTCTCTCTGACGGGTAGGTAGTGTGGAGTTTAAAGCCGGACCTCCTCATTGGGGCCCAATTGTCTGTGTGGTCTGTGCATCTGCTTAGAACCCAGCTCTTTGTACCGGTGACGTCCTTTGCATTATATTATTCTGGCTACGATTGTATTCACCATAGGAAGGACGTCTGCGCGTTAAAAGGCTGCAGACTATCTCAATGTATGCATTTAGCTATCCTTTATCTTTCCTAAGCTTCATAAAATCATCTAAATGTAGCTGAAATCAAATTTAAGATGACATGACCGGTACTGAAAGGGTTAAAACTCTCTCTCTCTCTCTCTCTATATATATATATATATATATATATATATATATATATATATATAATTAGTATTACCGCAATTATATTAAACATTACAATACATAATTATGATGCCGGTCAGAATGAACAAATACCTTTATACTCTTCTCTTCCTCCTCCTACTCCCTCTCCCTCCACCCTTCCTCCCTCCCTCCCTCCCTCCCCACAACTCCCCTCCCTCCGAGTAAGAGAGCCACGCCCTACTCTCTCTCTCTCTCTCTCTCTCTCTCTCTCTCTCTCTCTCTCTCTCTCTCTCTCTCTCTCTCTCTGGGTAAGTGTAACTTGCAGCCAATTGAAATTCCTATGGATTATATTTTATGTAACTCAGTTTGCAATTATTTATATTTATTATCATCATGACTGGTAGGAGTAGTAGAAGAAGTAGCTTAGTAAAAAAAAAAAAAAAAATCATATATTGAATAAGACTTCTACAACCTATAATTAACATCAATATCACACAAATACTAGTTTCCCTTAACATATACAAATTCGGTCCGACAGCTTGAGATTTACACCTTTATTAGAATATGTCACCTAAATTTAAATATGTTCTATTTACTTTCCGATACCAACGAAAAAGGTCCCAGAGAGGCTTTATTTGCTTCGAGGTAATAAGGGGGAATATGGGCGTATATATTGTTTTCATTTGTGTTTGTTTTTCTTAGTTTCCACCCTAGACCTCTATCAAGCTTAACCCCCCCCCCCCCCCAAGACCTTCCTTCAAGCTAAATTTGTACATTTTTCGATTAAAAAATGTCGTGGCCGAAGGCCAGTTCCTCTTAAATTACAGACTCGCTATTGCTCGCCAGGAAAAAAATGGACATCTAAATTGACATGAAATTAAGTCTTAATAATGACAAAGAAATGGGGTGCAAGGTCTTAAAATCGACAAACTTATGTGTCGAATGTCTTATAATCTGAAAACTAATGGGGCTAAGAATGAGGGAGAAGAGGGACCAGAAGAAAAAAAACAGCCAATCTCCCCTTAAAGTAATCTATATATTTTGTTTGGCGTACTTGTTATGTATTCCTGTCTTATCGTCATGACCTTTGCCAACTGACGTGTTATGCTCAATTCACTGGCGTAACCCCTTCTGTACGGGGGACGTCTTATTCATTAAATTCGAGCTATGTTTAGACGATTATATTCGGCAAAAAAGCGCCTCAAGCAAGTAACAGGCTTCGAACTATCTCACCCAACCCTTTTTACTACCATAGATCCTTCGTAAACTGCACAAAACTACTACGAATAGCTACTATTGAAATAATATGACGCTCCGGCACAGAAGGATTTAAGCTGACGTCACACTAGCAAGTTTATCGGCTGTATATAGCTATTAATGGGGCTACTTATTTATATAGGCCTATTCAAATATTTGTTAGTTTCCTCGCTAGACCTCCATCAAAGCTGTAAAAAACACCCCCTAGACCCCCTTTCAAGATATATTTGTACATAATTTCGGTCCGGCCCTAAGGCCGGTTACTCTTAAAATTATAGGCTCGCTATCGCTCGCCAGGAAAAAATAGACACCTAAATGGCACGAAAGGAGGTCTAGGAAGGAAATTATATATATATATATATATTGTGTTCTTTTATTTATTTATTTTTATTTTAGTAAGCGTTGTTTCCACATAGCGATTTTGATCAATTATTTTGCCTTTATATTGTCTTTGTCCCAGTTTTGGTTTGTTTAGTTTGCCAGTTATAAATTTTAATAAATATATTAAAAAGATACATACAGGATTTTGTGGATCGTCTATACCGGGCCTGTGACGTCACAGGAGTGTAAGTCAACCATCCAGTCTAGGATGAGGATACTGGTGTGACGTCACTATGACGTCACAGGCCTGGTATAGACGATCCGCAAAATCCTTTATACCATTTTAATAATTATTTCAGTGACATTGCATTTTACAAGATAATTATATGCTGGATGGCGATTATTTTTCCATATTTACCTCAACCCATGCACCCCCACCTTTTAAGACGTTTGCCCCCATCCCGGTGTCAATATTTTCCTAGCGAGCGGTAGTGAGCCTGCATATATATATTTTTGTTTTGACAAGCTAAATTTCTCTGGCGAAGCCGGATTTCTCCATACAATGCTGGTTCGCTATCGCTCGCCAGGAAGAAATCGACACCTGGATGGGGATAAACGTCTTAAAACAGTTGGCTGAATGGGGCCGAATGGATAAAAATCAGGGAAAGAGAGAAAAGGAGAGAAAGATAAAAAAAAGCCGGTGACCCCCCTTAACGTCGCTTCGATGGATGAAACGTATAGTAATGTATTCGGAAATAATTCCGAACGTGGCATGATATCAAATTATTAAGAAAATTTAGCTTTAAAAAAGCTACGGGTAGTATAACTAGATGGGTTTCTTTATATATTCTGATCTACTGATGTAGGCCTAAATTATACAAAAACAATATTTTCTAATTAAATATAAAGGTATTAAATTAATCAGTCCCACGTGTAATTCCGTTTTCATTCAAAAGCTTAATTATGTTATCCTTCGGAACGCTGTAAATAGACGAAATGGATTGAAAAAATGTTTTACCTTGAGGAATGGATATGGTAATCTGTGTTTTCTCTGCAAACAACATTCACACCCACAGTAATTGTTAGGTATCAGGCGCTAGGAAGGGATAGAATGGTTATAATCCGGTATCACACGAGCACTTATTTCACTAAACATTTATCCTCAACACTGGTCTAGCAACTTATGAGGTAAACATTTAATATTTGTCTGTTACCTAAATTCATCTATCATCAGTCTAGTTTCCGATGCCAGTGTAAAATATTCCAGAAAAGTTGCCAGAAATTTGTTGATGATCGAATGTTGACTATAAATGCTCTCGTGTGATACCGGCTTAACTCTTTCAGTACCGATGACGTCCTTTTCATTAACCCGTCCAGTTAACCACGAACCAAGACCACCCACTAAACTACATGGCAACACACCCACAGACACCAAGAAATATCGAAACAACACCCAGCACACGGTATCACACACAATTACTGTCCTCTCTCCCTCCCTGCCCACCCCGAACCAACTTCCAGAAGCACATCCATACTCATATCTCTCGCCGATCCATCCACTCACTCACAGACAACACGCAGCTGCAAGCACGACCTCCCGAAATCCATCCTTCCGAATCCTCCCTTCCTCGCGAGGACAGAGTCCACTTGGCCAGGCTGAGATGCGGACACCATCCAGCTCTCCTGAGCTATCAGAAGAGACTGGATGACTCCGTTGTCGACGCCTGCCCGGGATGTAACACAGCACCCCATACCATTAAACACATCATAGAAGACTGCATTTCACACAACCAGTTACGCCAACAACACAATCTACACTCAATGAGAGCTCTGTGGGAAAGCCCGATCGTGGCCATGGCCTTCCTCAGGGACTCGGGGCTGTTCGGCCAGGCAGCTTAGGGAACAACAACAACAACAACCCGTCCAGTACCGGTGTCATCCTTTAACTATTGTTTTGGCAATGATTAGACGACATTTTATTCAGTTTGGGAAAGACCTCTAGCCATAATAAGGCTTCAAACTATATCAACCAACTTTTTAACCCGTTCAGTACCAGGGACATACTTTTCATCGTATTCTGGCAACTATTAGACGATATTATTCAGCTTAGGAAGGACCTCTAGCCATAATAAGATTTCAAGCTATATCAACCAACCCTTTTAACTACCGAAGATCCTTCCTAGGCTACATAATATCGTTTACATATAGCTAGAATACAATATAACACGCGTCGCTGGTACTCAAAGGGTTAAATAAGAGATACGTAAGCCCTTGATAACACTTAAGGTGGTATCACACGAGCGCTGTTTCACTCAACATTTATCCTCAACACTGGTTTGGCAGCTTATGAAGTCAACATTTAAAATATTTCGGTCGCCTAAATTCATCTAGCAACAGTCTAGTTTGCGATACCAGTGCAAAGTAGTCCAGCAATGTTACCAGAAATATGTTGATGATCGAATGTTGACTATAAAAGCTCTCGTGTGATACCAGCTTTACAGGGTGGGGCAGAATAAATTTGTTACCCAGCCTAGGTCTCAATTAAGGGTAGTTTTGTTTCTGGGTCCATTTCTCCCTCATGTTTAGCCCCATTAGTTTTGACATTCTTAGACGTTCGCCCCATTAGTTGGGCGATTTTAAGTAGAGCTCAATCACAAATAATGGAGCATAACCAATAAGCAAAGGTTCTACCCAAGGTATAGACTACTGTACATCTTGGTTTTACCCTCGAACCAGCACCAAACCGAAGAAACACATGAGTAATGGCAAAGAAAATTGATATCAACTTAAATAAAGAATTATAATATAGGTGATGAGGATAACGTTCACCCAACTATATATATATATATAGAGAGAGAGAGAGAGATAGATAGCTATATGTATCTTTATTTCTGATTATGCTAGTAATGAAAATATTTCGTTATTAACGCGCTTATATAGATATAGAATATATTTAATTACCGGTACTTAAAACTTGCGTAAAGAGTAGCCTACTGTATAGGCCTATGCATTTGTTTATTGTTGGTATAGGCTATTAGCCTATAGGTTGTAAAGTATATCAGTTATTATTAAATATTGTTAAATACCGGTACCTATTTGTACAGCTACTGACAAATGTGCATGAGCTCTTACAATTTGTTGTATGCAAATATATCCATTTAGATTTATGTTCAAATCAAATAGGCCATATATTAATAGATACATATGTATTTACTTATAGCAGATTTGATATGAACATCATTATAAATGGATATAGTTGCCCAAAGAAAATCGCATGAGCTCACTTATATTTGTTAATAGCTTATCAACGAGATCAACTTACGTTGCTAATCATGTCTATGTATTGTAATTAATAAATACGTTTAAGTGAATAAAGTGGATGTATAATTGATTGATTGATTGATGGCTGGAGTAAAGTGGGAGATTGGAGAGTTTTGGATAGATGAAGAATAAGTTGAGAAATGAGAAGTACAGTAAAAGATAAAAAGTATGTATAAAAATGTATGTATGTATACAGTATATATATATATATATATATATAAAAAATGTATAAATACACATTTTACACAGTTTATACTAACGGACTGAGTTTACAATGGTTCAAAATTATGCTTAATTTTGCTGTACAATTTCTCATACAAAGTCGGTGATTCGATCGTATTTGGATATGCAAATATAGTTATGGGGAATTGATTATGAATATTACTTGCTATACAATAAAAACAAAAAAATAATCCAGTAATTCAAATAGCAATTACAACAGCTTGTGTATCATATTGACTGGCTGGGAATGCGGCAAAGCTAATAATTATATTATACTGTATATACTATTCTATATACTCAGGCCCAATCCCCACTTTTCCTATTTTTGTTTTCCTCTTTTTTTTTTGGGGGGGGGGGGCGACTCAAGACAGAGCCAGAATAGGGACAACACAACATAAAACAATGAACACACAAAAACAAAATACAAATTCACACACATCTAACTAATAATTACAACCGATAATTTGGGGTAAATTTGTGCAAGTGCCCCATAAAATATTAGGCCGTGTAAACTAACGTGTTTGTAGGGTTTATCGTGGGATTCGTTTGAATTTGACATTCATCTATGTTGGAAATCATTTATACACTTACCTTACCCTCTTACAGGGGATAGGTCCGCTTAGGGGCATTTTATGTATGGCCACCCTCATTAAGGAGAGTAAGGCGTCCGGAAATAGATAGATAGATAGATTTTACTTAACCAGACTAACCTACCTTACTTAACTTAACCTAACCTCACTTCACCTAACCTAACCTATTCTCAGCTAACTTATCCAAACATATCTTTGAATGGATGACAAATGAGCAAAAGATAGATGCGAATAGAATCAAGATGCAACTCCTAAGTGGTCAGTTCCCCACTTGCGAGTTTTGGTCTATAAGGAAGTTGGTGCAGTAGACATCAATATTTAGCAGAATTATCAGCTAAAATATGGTCACAATACATAATTAGCCTATATAAATACACAAAACCAAATTGATCATACTTTTTCTCCATAAGCAACCCTTATTATAATTGCATTTCTCTTGAATATCGATGTTCATAGCTCCAACTTCCTTATAGCCTGAAACTCGCTAGTGGTCTGTAATTGTTGTCCCAAACTGTGCAAACCATCCCCGTCTGGGTTGCAGAAAAAAGTTAGGGGAGTGTGTGATCCGCTGAAAGTGAATTGCCCACTGTGGTAATTGACTTTAGGTTGCCATGGTGGGGGGGTCGATCGTTGCCATGGAGGGGAGGGGGGGGGGGGAGGGTTTAAAGGGTGGGGGGTTCTATGAAGAGGGGGGTTATGAGGGGAGGGACTGATTGCCATGGAGGGTAGGGGAAGTGGTTTTACAAGGGAGGGGGTGTCATGAAGAGGGGGAGGATGAGGCGGGGGGGGGGGGGGGGGGGGGGGGGGGGGGGGGGGGGGGGGGGTGGGGTGGACTGGTTACCATAGAGACGTGGTGTCGAAAAATGTACAAATTCATTTCTAAGGGGGTCTTGGGTTTTTTTTAGGTAAATATGGAAAAATAATCGCCATCCTGCATATAATTATCTTGTATTATGCAATGGGGATTTTTTTTCGGTGTTCCATGGATGTCATCTCCCTATTGTCCTATTATGGAAGCTACGATGCCCTATAGTCCATTCAATATAGGCTGGCCAGCAATTTTAAAACCCTACCCTCTATCACTCAAATAGGGCGAGAGCAAATGGGCTGTAGGTTTCCACATCTATTCCCTGGCTGAACCTTCATAAATAGTAGATATATAAGCTCGATTACTCAGTAAGTATCGATAAATCAGCTACTAAGAGTTTCAATTTACCCACAGCTGAAAACACAAAATAATTATAATGTTAATAAATAAATACATAAATAAAAATAAAAATAGTGGTAGGACAGGTGCAGGATTGGCGTGGGAGAGAGCCAATGACAACTGGAGGGAGATTTATTTGTGTTGATATCGAGGTAAGAACATGAAAGGTGCATTATTTGAAAACTGATTATATGACAACTGATAGTCGTATAATAAAGGAAGAGTCAGTTGTTGAAAGAGTAGTTTCCTTGTGTTTTGTAGTCATAAGAGTCAGTTCTCCATATAAACGGATTCGGTAGTGCTCACATTACATAAGTAGGCCTATTCGAAACTTCTTTTTTCAATTTCATTAGTTCATTCCACAGTAGTATAAGCTCGCAGAAATATTTTACCAGTGAGTTCTTCATAACATGAAATTATCTGACTTGATAGTGTAACCGTGAAGTTTTGTATGAGATGTCCTAGGTTCGAATCCTGGGAGAATCACTTCATTAATTTCATTTGGGGGTTATTCGTGTTAAGAACGATGATGAAAATAATTCAAGAAAGAGACAAACGATTTATTTGGTAACCCGAATGTTTCGAAGCAAACTGGGACATACAAACTAGTAGGTGGTGAGGAAGTGAATGATGAGAGAAAAAGGTGTCGGGGCTTAACCCAACCTGCGTGGGTAGGTTTAATTATATAATAGACATTTTGAGTTGTCCGGTAATCCTCCAGAATATAATATACTGTAGCTTGTGTCCCTAGAGGTAGTCACGTCGTGTTTGTCCTGCCCGCCCTCCTCTGCAAAGAGACTAAAAAAGATACAACTCATGCATGTTGAAACAGAGAAACAATTTCCTCGGAGGCGAAGAAACATATCCATGCTGTGAAGAAGAAATTGAAATTCTGGAGCATTTTCTACTGCATTGTACTATAGCCTTCAAAGAAATAAGAGGAAGAAACCCAAGACTGTAGCAGCCATACCATACCATAACGAAGCCATCATAGCAAAAATGATAGACTTTGAAGAAACGAAGAAAAGAACATGCCGGGACCAAAAAATTATGATTTTTTGAAAAAACTATTTGGACAAACAGGAAAAATATAATAGAAGCAAAGCTGACAAAACAATGAAAACAAACACAGCGGGAGTCGTAATAAAAAAAAACGAAGATGAAAACAATGAATATCTGAAGATTATTTGGATTAACAGGAAAAATATGATAAAAGCTTAGAGACAATAACGAAAACCAACACAGCAAACTAATAACACACACAACAAAGCCACTCCAGTGGTGATGGGCTGGTCTATCCGAGTGAGAACTGAGCGAACTCTGCCATACCCATAGCTTACTCTGACTGTTCCTTTTACTTATATATCTTCTAGATCTCAAGTGGCGGCGTCTTTTCCGTGGATTGACCTCCCTACTGCCAACCTAGAAGTTGGCAGATTGGGAGCCAAAGTGTCAAATTTTTCCCTTACCCCTCAACTTTCCCTTCATAATTGCTGAGGGGCACAGGGCCTTGGGTGGGGCTTTGGTTTCCCGGGCGTTTCCGCACCCTCCTCAGCTCCCTGCCTTGGAGTGGCTTCGGTCACCCGGGCTTTATTAGTGGTAAGCAAGGAGGATTTTTTGGGGGAGCGCTCGTTTATGGCCTTGCTCGAGACCTTGGGGCTGTTCGGCCAGACAGCCTGGGGAACAACAACAACAACAACAACAACAACAAAGCCACTCCAACAGCTTCCTCTCTCGCCAACACTCCTCCCCTCTCTACACTCTTCAGAAAAAAAAGTAGAAAGTAGCTACGAGGTGGTGCCGTTGTAAAGGCATATCCCTCAATACCTTCACCTGACCTGACCTGCCCTGGACTGGACTGGACCCGACGCCTTCATCTCCTCTGCCAGCTCCCTTCCTCACCCTCTACTACTTACTGTGTCCCCTTCCTTACTACGAGGCATTAAATGATCAAAATTATTACTCGTCAAACCTTTCCTATATCCAAATCATGTCATGTAGTCGAGGAATGCATATGTTAGGGAAATATATTAAGTAATTTAGCAATATAACGCATAAACTTGGTTAGATTAAATGTTTCATCTTATAAACTTTTTTGCCATACCGTAGTATCCCTTCATTATTGTTCGCTATATTTTTATTTATGTACAGTGATTGTGTATATTTGGTGTGTGTGTGTGTGTGTGTATATGTATGTATGTATGTAATTTATGTATGTATGTATGTGTGTGTGTGTGTGCTTTTCTCGTGACATCCAATATGAATAAGATTGTTCTTTTTACAATAATAGCCTAGGAACTTTGAGAGTATTATTGTTGTTTGGGTTTATTTTACTCTATTTTCACATTTCATTATTATAGCGTTGTCATTTTTGTAACTGTCTTCTAACTGTTGCTTACTTTTATTTCAGGTATGTGTGTATGTCTGACATCCTGTTCAGAGTTCCTCTAATATCTGGCATATGTGTAAGTAACATTATTTGAGATTTTGTTTACATTATGTTGTGTTTTGTATGCCTGTATTGTCTTTGTATTTAGTATCTTACATTGTTATGTGTTTGTGTTCGTCTATGACAACTGTCTTGATAGCGTAATGCATAGTGCGCGGAATTTCGATGCGAGTATCCTATGTTCGAGTCCTTGGAATGCCACATGTATTTGTTGATTTCATTAATTGAGTTTAGAGGTGAAGTTGGTTGGTGGAAAAAACATAAGACGAGTGATGCAGTTGGTATACTTCCAATGCCTATTTGTTAGTTAAACTAGGACTTCAGAGGCTATCAACCCTTCTGGATTATTAAGCCAGCACACTGCAAGTAAAGAATAGCGGCAGGATTAGAGCCTCTTTTTTTATAACTCCAGTCCCTTTAAATACAGTAGCCAACATGTATGGAGTGTAGCCTACTGAACAAGCTCTCTGTCCTTAGTGTTCCGTCCTACTCAGATGTTAATGAGGACCTTTGATTAAAAATTCCGTGGCACAGCAACTTGTCTCACCTTTCCTATATGCAGGTCACATGTCAGGTTTCGAAGTAAGGAAGTACTAGATGGTGATTGGCCATTTTAATATATTATGTTATGTATTTCCGTATATAGTTTTGCCTAAATGTTTCAGTTAAACTGACTGTAAATGTAATCCATTAGCAGCTGAGTTATCGATACTTAGGATGGGAAAATATGAAACTAATATGTCTACATCACAATAATGCCACGTTTTCATAATTAACAATACATTTCGCTAAATTCGCTACAAGATACTGATAAGAGTTATGTAATCAAGAGAAACGGCTATAAAAGGTGGTATTTGGTATTTGTGTAGCTGCCATTTGTTGTTTATATATTTTTATTATTTGCATTTCTGTAACGTATATGCCTAGAATCCTGTATAGTTGTGAATTATCTTACACCTGGCACCCTGAGGGATTGCCAGATGTCACCGTAGCGCCCGTGTTGCCATACGGGGTGTTGCGATATTGATAATCAAGCGTCACATGGCTGTTAATAATTGATAGAAGTAACGTGTTGCTGTCATATGCGTATCTTCAGTCTTGTTAACCGCCTACCTACCGGACTACCTACCAAGTAACATTTATCTTCCTTCTTTCTTTTTTTTTCTTTTTTTTTGTGAGCGAGGGAAACAAAAGGCAGAACTGCCTGTAGCGAGTGCCTCCCCCAGAGTTGAAAGAGTGACAGGGCCAAAATCAAGGGACATTCGAGCCAAAATGCCTGGACACACGGAGTTTGAAGCAAGTCATAGGAAGAAGGAAAGACTGATTCTGGGAGAGAGTTCCAGAGCTCATCTGTTGAATAGAAGAAAGATTGAGAGTAACATTCCTACTTACCTAACGTCAGATTGTCCTTGCTTCTATTTTAGGCATTGAAGTTATCATAATTAGCCTATACTACTAGTCGCACCTTTCCTATTTTCATGTCATGTCTCATATCTAAGAGGCTTTTTCTCTGCCTAGATATCTAACTGCCTATCTAAAAGTCTACTAACCGACTGACCTACCTACCTACCTATTCTACCTACTGAGTAGCTAACCTACTTACTGTTCGGCTGCCTTACCTATCCGTGTAACTCTTGACCTGTTTACTGGTCCATCTATCTACCTACTTAGAGACCTATTTACCTACAAAATGGATTATCTATTTACCTGTCTGTCTACCTGCATATACTCAGGTTATATAGCCTACTCTTAGAGATCCCTGGTATCTGGGTCTTCTGGGCGACATAGGTGTGTGTGTGAATTTGTATTTGGTTTGTTTTGTGTTGTGTTGTCCATGTTCGGGCTCTGTCTCGAGTCGGCCACCCCCAGTTATGGGGTATGTGCCTTAGTATACCTGCATACCTACCTAACAAAATCACTTACTATCTGTCGAATATCTGTTTCCCGGGCGTTTCCGCACCCTCCTCAGCTCCCCGCCGTGGAGTGGCTTCGGTCACCCAGGCTTTATTGTGGTCGGCAGGGAGGGTTCTGTGGGCGCGCTCGGTTATGGCCTTGGCCTTGCTCGGGGCCTTGGGGCTGTTCGGCCAGGCACCTTGGGGAACAACAACAACAACAACATCTGTCGAATAGGTTTCCTATATATATCTTAAGGGGAGACTGGCCGTTTGTTTGGTCTATTAATTCATGTATTCATATAGTTTTTTAGTTTCCTCCCTAGACCTCCATCAAGCTTAGAAAAATACCCCCTAGACACCCCTTCAAGATAAATTTGTACATTTTTCGGTCCGAAGGCCGGTTCCTCTTAACATTTCAGGCTCGCTATCGCTCGCCAGGAAATAATCGACACCTAAATGGAACGAAAGGTCTTAAAATTGACAACAAAATGGGGCGAAAGGTGTTAAAATCGCCAAGCTAATAGGCCGAACGTCTTATACTCTCAAAACTAGTGGGGCTAAACATTAGGGAGAAGGGGGTCCAGAAAAACGGTCTGCCTCCCTTTAACTTTTTGTCTTTCTATTTCTTTTCCTGTTTATTTATCTACCTACTTACCTAATGCCATACCTTAAGTCATACTTACCTACCTTACAACTTACCAACCTTCCTTCCTTCCTTCCTTCCTTCCTTCCTTCCTTCCTTCCTTCCTTCCTTCCTTCCTTCCTTCCTTCCTTCCTTCCTTCCTTCCTTCCTCTACCTTCCTTCCTTCCTTCCTTCTTTCCCTTCTCCCTTTCTTCTTTCCTTTCTCCCTTTCTTCCTTCCTTCCTTCCTTCCTTCCTTCCTTCCTTCCTTCCTTCCTTCCTTCCTTCCTTCCTTCCTTTCCTTCCTTCCTTCCTTCCTTCCTTCCTTCCTTCCTTCCTTCCTTCCTTCCTTCCTTCCTTCCTTCCTTCCTTCCTTCCTTCCTTCCTACCTACCTACCTACCTACCTACTTTACTACCTACCTACCCATCTCTCTCCCTCTCTGTATATAATTAATAATCTATCTTCATCCCTCCCTCCCTCCATTTATCAACTTATTTATTTATATACAGTATATCTACCTCACGCCCTTCCCTCCTACCTACCTACCTTCATAACTGCGTACCTATCTACCTACCTCTCTTTATCTCTTTACATAGCTAATACTCTATTTTAATATATTTCTCCCTTCGTCCCTTCCTTGCATCTATGTAATTGTTTATAATGTATATAGTTTCTTCTTTCTTTCTCACATCTTTCTTCTATTCAACAGCTGAGCTCTGGAACTCTCCCAGAATCAGTCTTTCTCCCTTCCTATGAATTATGTTGCTTCAAACTCAGTGTGTCCAGGCATTTTGGCTCGAACGTCCCTTGATGTTGGCCCTGTCATTCTTTCAACTCTGGGGAAAGCACTCGCTACAAACAGTTCTGCCTTTTGTCTCCCTCACTCATATAGACAAAAAAATACCTACCTACCTACCTATCTCTCTCCCTCTCTTCATATAATAAATAATCTACCTGCATCCTTTCCCCCTCATTCCCTTCCCTCCATCTACTTAATTGTTTACGTATCTATCTATCATTCTATCTGTTTATCTATCTATCTTTATCTATCTATTTATATATCTATCTATCTATATCTATCTATCTATCTTTCTATTTCTGCCTTCCCTCATTACTCCCCTATTCCTCAACGTTCCTCTCTGCTATCTCACTCTTGCGTTCCTGTTTGCGTATCTGCTTTGCCTTTTCTGTCTCAATGTTTGCGAAGATAATTGTGTTTTGCTAAGGTGCAGTATTGAAGTGAGGAACAGGAGAGAGAGAGAGAGAGAGAGAGAGAGAGAGAGAGAGAGAGAGAGAGAGAGAGAGAGAGAGAGAGAGAGAGAGAGATGCCAAGTAATGCAGTTAGAAATGAAGCGTAAGTTACCGTATAGATAAGAACTTGCTAGACGAAGTTATTAGCCTAACACAGAGAGAGAGAGAGAGAGACAAGTGATATACATGCCGAATAACTAACGTAGAGAGAGAGAAGGAGTTTATTGTGTGATAACTGTGTCTGTGTATGTGTCAGTGATGGAGGGTGAGGGGAGAAACACTAGAGAGAGAGAGAGAGAGAGAGAGAGAGAGAGAGAGAGAGAGAGAGAGAGAGAGAGAGGCTGTGTGTGTAAGAAAGAGTCCGAGAAGAGTAGATAGAGTAGACGAAAGTAGACGAAAGTAGATATGTTAATTAATTACCTGATGTATATAAATAGAACGATTGCCGAAGAGGTAGTATTCGATATTGGACAAGAAGAGAGAGAGCGAACTCTTAAGCAGGCAGTATGAAATGGCATTCAGTGAGCCTGATGAAACAAAAGTCATCAGAGACCAAAATATATTTTTCATGGAAACCTCCCCCACGGAAACCCCTCAGATGCTGGATATTGATTTCGGTCCTAAAGACATAGAAGAGGCCATTTCCAACATGCCATCCCACTCGGCACCAGGCCCGGACTCTTGGAATTCGATCCTAATGAAAAAATGTAAGGAAAACCTCTCAAAACCCCTGGCTATAATGTGGAGAAGGAGTCTAGACACTGGTGACATACCAGATAGCTTGAAAAACGCAATAATTGCCCCACTGCATAAAGGAGGGAGTAAAGCACTACCAAAAAACTACCGCCCGGTAGCTCTAACCTCTCACATCATTAAAGTTTTCGAGCGAGTCCTGCGAAGCAAAATTTCAACATTCATGGAGACAAATGAACTACACAACACCGGTCAACATGGGTTCAGAGCGGGAAGATCATGTCTTTCACAACTTTTGGAACACTATGACAAAATTCTTAAAGCACTAGAAGAAAAGAAAAACGTGGATGTCATTTACACCGATTTTGCTAAGGCATTTGATAAATGTGACCATGGTATAATAGCCCACAAACTGAAAGCAAAAGGTATAACTGGGAAAATCGGACGGTGGATATACAATTTCCTCGTAAACCGAAAACAATCGGTAGCAGTAAACCAAGTCACTTCTGAGCCTTCGGATGTCAAAAGCTCAGTGCCCCAAGGAACAGTGCTAGCGCCCCTTCTGTTCCTCATACTAATTTGCGACATAGATACCAACACCAGACACAGTACGGTGTCGTCCTTTGCTGATGACACAAAATTAAGCAAGATAGTAAAACTACAAGAGGACACGGGCCGACTGCAGGAAGACATGAATGTAGTGTTCCAGTGGACCAGGGAAAACAACATGCAATTCAATGAGGAAAAATTCCAATTAATACGGTACGGAGATAATAATGGTGTTAAAGAAATTACAAATTACTTAACAGAATCTAACCACATAATAGAACGGAAAGACAGTGTGAAAGACCTTGGGGTATTAATGTCTGAAAATATGGGTTTCAAAGTACATAACCAGGTCAAAGTGGCGGCTGCGAAACGTCTAACGGGTTGGATTCTGCGTACTTTTAAAACACGCGGTGAATTGCCTATGATAACGCTCTTCAAATCTCTAGTGCTACCGCGGCTTGAATACTGTAGCGTATTAACATCCCAATACAAAGCAGGTGAAATAAATGACGTAGAGAGTGTACAAAGAAATTTCACTTCGCATATAAGTTCGATAAAACATCTACACTATTGGGAGCGTTTAAGAGCACTGAATCTGTACTCACTGGAACGTAGAAGAGAACGTTACCTAATAATATACACGTGGAAAATCGCAGAGGGTTTAGTACCAAACCTACATACTACGATAGTCATGAAATTCAGTGATAGGAGAGGCTGGGAATGCGAAATCCCCCGGATGAATAACAGGGGTGCTATGGGCTCTCTGCGAGAGGGCTGGTTATCACACAGAGGCCCACGTCTCTTCAACAAACTCCCACGGCGAGTAAGAGACATGAGGGACATCTCGTTAGACAACTTCAAGAGAGCCCTAGATGTCGAACTGCAAAAAGTGCCAGACGAGCCCATCCTCGCAAGGGAGCGAGCTGTCGCTTCAAACAGTCTACTGCACCAAATCACCACCCATAACGAGGGGCGTCGCGCTCCTTGGTGCCGCTAGAGGAGCGGCGAACACATCCAAAGGTATCCAAAGGTAAGTAAACAACAACAGATCTATACTATGCCAGGCTGTTGAAGACCAGACTGTTACATTTTCTCTCACTCTCTCTCTCTCTCTCTCTCTCTCTCTCTCGCTCTCTCTCTCGCTCGCTCGCTCGCTCTCGCTCTCGCTCTTGCTCTCTCGTAAATAATGAGTACCAGTACTATATTCTGTATGTTGTGTCCAGAATTCGAATCCCGAGATGATCATGTTATTTTTTTAAGGGAAGATTAATGTCAAGAGCAAAACATTTAGGCATTATATACTGCCGCATGTATTACTCTATTTATTAATGAGTTTAAACATATTTGTGCCAGTTTCTTTGTAGTTGACAGTAGTTATTGTGGGTTCCATGTCATCTCAACCAGTAGACCATTTCAACCACCCTCTTTCGGTTTCTATCCCTCCATCTGTGCCTTTGTCTCTAATTTCCTTTCCAGCCGTTCCATAGCCGCAGTTGTGGACGGCCATTGTTCACTTCCTCACCCTATAAATTCCGGTGTTCCTCAGGGCTCTGTCCTATCTCCTATTCTCTTTCTAATTTTTATAAATGATCTCCTCAACTGTACCTCAATTCCCATCCATTCATACGCAGACGACTCAACCTCACAATACTCCATTAGTTTTTCAGAACGCCCCAGCCAGCAATCCCTCAACGACAAACGTAATGATGCCATAGAACTCTTAAATTCTGATCTAAATACTATCTCCAATTGGGGCAGAGAAAACCTTGTTACCTTTAATGCTTCCAAAACCCAATTTCTCCATCTATCTACCCGTCAGGATCTCCCAGCGGACTATCCCTTATTCTTCAACAATACAAAAATCAATCCTTCATCTTCTCTCAATATTCTTGGTGTCTCTTTTTCTTCTGCTCTCAGTTGGAAGGACCATATTACCAGTCTTGCTAAGGCAGCCTCCCAGAAGCTGGGTGTGCTCAACTGCCTTAGGGGGTTCTTTTCCCCTGCACAGCTTATTGCTCTGTACAGGGGGCATAGTGCGTCCTTGTATTGAGTATTGTTCACATGTGTGGGGAGGTTCCTCTCACACTGCTCTCCTAGACAAAGTTGAAAGGAAGGCCTTTCGTATCATTAACTCCCGTCCACTCACTAACTCTCTGTAATCTCTCTCTGTCCGCCGCAATGTTGCATCTCTCGCTATTCTATCGCTACTATAATAATCAGTGTTCCTCAGAGCTTTCCCAGTGTATACCACCTCCTTTACGTAGGGCACGTGGTACCCGTCTTGCAACTCAATCCCACCCCTACTCTGTGCAACTCTCCAACCCAAGAGTGAAACGTTACTCTCAAACTTTCTTCTACTCAACAGCTGAGCTCTGGAACTCTCTCCCAGAATCAGTCTTTCCCTCTTCCTATGACTTAAATTGCTTCAAACTCCGTGTGTCCAGGCATTTTGGCTCGAACATCCCTTGATTTTGGCCCTGTCACTCTTTCAACTATGAGGGAGGCACTCATAGGCAGTTCTGCCTTTTGCCTCCCTCAATCACATAGGAAAAAAAAAATTAGCTCTCAACCAGTGCCAAATTAACCCAGATCAACCAAACCAGTGCCAAAATATAGTACTAACTTAACTTAACTTAACCTAACTTAACCTAACCTAACCTAACCTAACCTAACCGTATTGGTTGATTTGGTAATGGTTGAGAGCTACTGGTTGAAATGGTCTACTGGTTGAGTTGACCGGTCACCGTTATTGTGAAGTATCGTCAATATATAATTTATTTCATGGATTAGTACGTAAGGAAGAATTGAATTGTTTTTAATATATTTTTTAGTACTGATAGCATTGCTCTTTTAAGATATGCAGGGATTCAGTTTTATTTGATAACTATTTGTATTTTTAATTAAGCTACCTTCAGACGATTGTTCTAATTTTCGAGGGTTCAATTGTAGAGCAAGATTCTAAACTGCTTAAGTCAGCCACATATCAATTGACCACTGGCGAGCTTCATGTAAGGGACTGGAGTTCTCGAAAAGGGGCTCCAGTCCTGTCACTATTCTTGACTTGCAGTGTGCTGGCTCAAGGGGGGAAGGATAGAAACAGTAGAATAGAAAACTAAAAGGTGGAGGGCTGTCTTCCTTGCTATTGTAGAATGAGTTAGTTAGGACTTCAGAGGCTATCAACCTTTCTAGATTATTTACCCTTTGAAGAATATGACACGTTTTGGCAGTTTCCCCTTTTAATTCCCACAGATTCTTCCTAAGCTGTATAAAATCGTCAAATGAGAGGTATGATATACTGTCAACGCGCGCCAAAAATCCTCAAAGGGTTTATAAGAAGCCAGGTACGGTGGCGCTAATAAGTCATACCTCAGCTGTCATTACGTTTGGCTCGTTCTGTACTGTATTAATGTCCGTCAGATGTTGAATAAGGGTGTAGGAACATGTGTGTCTATCTCACTCGAAATAAAATCATGTTTAGATATTGCTCATACCAATTATTGACCAAATTATACTTGGTGCCGAGACATCCCTTATTTGGCCGACTGTACAAGTGATATCGCCGACTGACCGAGAGTAGGGTATTCATGAAGCCATTACGTGAACTATATATGCCGGACGGTAACAGTTGGAGGCGATGTGACCTGGTTGTTAAGTGGCTGTGTGTTGATGTTTTGAATGGCTGATCCTGGGAGTATTGAGTCATTCACCTGTAGTATTATATTATATATTTGTGTGTGTATATATACAGTATATATATAACTAGACTTGCCCTAACCTAACCCAGTTAGAGTGGGTTATTTTTTCTGGACCCCCTTCTCCCTCATATTTAGCCCCGTTCCTATGGAGATTGTATGACGTTTGATACATTAGTATTAGATATTATAAGACATATCGCCCCATTTTGTTGTCAAATTTTAAACCTTTCATGCCATTTGGATGTCGATTTCTCTCCTGGTGACCGATAGCAAGCCTGCAAGTTAGGAAGAATTTTCTACCTAAAAATGTAAAAATATATTTTGGAGATATTATTTAAAAACTTGGTTGAGATCCATGGAGCAAAGAAAATAGATAATACAAGACAAAATTGCTCCCTTAATAAGGGGAGGCTGAACCTCTGCTGAGCCCAGATTTTTTTTTTTTTTTTCTTGTTCTATAATGCTTCTTTCAACATAGGAGAATAGCATAGGAGGGAACAAAAAAACATATCGCATCCATAACCCCCGGGCCGGGGGTTCGCCCACGACCCTAGAAAAACTATTTTTTTTGCTTTCAACCACCAAAATAAATATTTTGTGTCTTTTTTCTAAAGGGCTTCTGTAAGCAATAGAAATGATCATATGAGGGCATAAACACCCATATGACATCCATAGCACCCCTCTGGGGGGGCCCCAATATCATGGATTTTGGTAAAAAATGGTGTGAAATTATTTTGTCAAGCTTGCTCCTGACGAAATTTTAGTTTAGTTGGTCATAAAACTATTTTCTATGAGCGTGCCATGATAGAAAACGTTCTCTAAGGAGGACTAACTATTATATATCCCCCAAAATGGTATTTGTCTGCTGAAAATCTAAGAATTTCAGTGGCCAGCGATCATATATTGGCACTTACGAGTGCATCTATATTTTTTTGTATTGCTCAAATTCATTCCCCTTCTAAACACTATACATAGGGTATATAGGAACGCCTGTACGTTTAGATAATGGCCGTTTTGCCGAAAAAATATGAGTTATGACCATTTTTGTGTCAAAATCAGCTGTACCCCAAAAATAATTATATATTTTTTTTTCAGCACCTTCTATTATTCAATATGGGTAAACGAAAACGCTACGTTGTAAGGGATGCTTGTAGGATACGCCATGCAAAAATTGCGGGAAATTTGAACAATTTTGAGTGACTAGATGATTTTACAAATAGTGCAATGAAATTCTGCGCTCGCACGCGCACGCACATAGAGAGCTGATTTTGTCAGCGAGTCTTAGTATTTCCATTGGTAATAAGATGGTATAATGCCAGAAACACAATCTCTTATACAGGCTGACTTGGGGGTCAAAGGTTCAGCCTCCTCTTATTTTAACCTAACTTTGCTTGATTGTTTATCTTAATATTTAAATGTGTGCTTAAGTTAGGTTAAAATGGAATAGGTTAGCTTAGGTATGGTTAGATGATGTAGGTTAGGGTAGGTTATACCAACGATTATTTACTTTCAGAATATTGTGACCGCAGCTAAATTTGTACATATTTTGATAGAAAAAGCCGGATTTCTCGCTATCGCTCGCCAGGGAAAAATCGACACCTGGATGGGGATAAACTTCTAAAACAGTTGGCTGAATGGGGTCGAATGGATAAAAGCCAGGAAAAGAGAGAAAAGGAGAGATAAAAAAGCCGGTGACCCCCCTTATAGTATTAATATTGCGATATTGTGTGTATCAATATCTGGGTCATCTTGACAACAATTTTATTTGTTAACCATATATTTATTGGTTGCGATCGTAAATATTCTGTAACCTCTCTAATCTTCGCTGTTGCTTCATTTCACTCCCCTATCCTTAATTGTCATTAACTCTTTTAGAACGTCGTCTACAAGTTATTATCTTTAGTTTAACGGGGTATTACTCGCTTTTTCTGGACCCTCTTCTCCCTCATGTTTAGCATAGGTTTTAAGACGTTCGTTCCGTTAGTATTGTGATTTTGAGACCTTTCGCCTCATCCTTTAGGGGTCGATTTTTTCCTGGCGAGCGATAGCGAGCCTCTACTTTTAGAAGGAATCGGCCTTCGGCCGGGACATTTTTCTATCTAAAAATGTACAAATTTATCTTGAAAGTGGGTTGTTTTTGTAAGCTTGATGGAGGTCTAGCGAGGAAACTCTATAATAAATTAATAGATAAATATATCTATCAAAAACCAAGCGGTTAAATTAAGAAAGTGTAGGCTGGGAGAATACACAAGAATAAATGGTTGTAAGATACTTGGAATGCCTTTTCACTCGATAGTTAACGTATGTACTGGACTACCTATTATGGCATTGAATGTAGTATTACTCAAACATTCAGAAATCGCCCAAATAAATATTTTTTTCTTTATCCCCGATTAACTGGTAGCACCACTGTATGCCATGCTATCGTTTAATTTGTTCACATTGTCTAGGTAGTTTAGTTGGTTCCCGGACACCTCAACCAGTAGACCATTCCAACCAGTAGCTCTCAACCAGTGCCAAATCAACCAAGACCAACCAAACCAGTAGATCATGTCAACCAGTAGCTCTCAACCAGTGCTTAATCAACCAAGAGCAACCAAACCAGTGCCTAGTTATAAGAAGCCTCGAAAAGATCAACATATCTGTAGTTGCTTGATTTCTTTTATACTCCTTTATATTCCTTTCCTCCTCTCTCATTTCCCTTACTCCCCTCTCATTCCCTTTCCTCCCCACTCATTCTCTTTCCTCCCCACTCATTCCCTTTCCTCCCCACTCATTCCCTTTCCTCCTCTTTCATTCCTTTCCTGCCCACTCATTCCCTTTCCTCCTCTCTCATTCCTTTCTTCCCCTCTCATTCTCTTTCCACCCTTCTCATTCTCTTTCCACCCCTCTCATTCCCTTTCCTCCCCTCCCATTCCCTCTCCTCCCCTCCCATTCCCTCTCCTCCCATTGCTTTTCCTCCCCTCTCATTCTCTTTCCTCCCCTCGCATTACCTTTCCTCTCCTCTCATTCTCTTTCCTCCCCTCTCATTCCCTCCCCTTTCCTTCCCCTCCCACCCCACCTCTTTCCTTCCCACCCCTCCCCACCCTCTCCCTTCCATCCCACCACCACCTCCACCCTCCCCCTCCTGTACCATTCGATCCCACCACCCACTTTCACCCCTTCCCACACCCTCAAAGCCACATACATACACCAAAGTCACACGAGCCCTTATTCTGACCAATTACGCTCGTCAACATTATTTCTGACACCATATTATAAGAGCTGCTGAGTGATTGGTGCTACTGAATGCTTGCTAGTTTGCTTTTTTGTGGGCAAACTGTTATAATGTGTTCTTCTCCTGTCACCTCTTTGTTTCCCTTTCTCGTGTCTCTTGCTGATCTTGGAATCACCACCCATAACGAGGGGCGCCGCGCTCCTTGGTGCCGCTAGAAGAGTGGCGAACACATCAAAAGTATCAACAGTAAGTAAGTATCCCTACCTATGGGAGTAAGGGCTGGCTACTGACTGACATTCTATAGGAACTTCTGTGCATTAGAAATCCTTTAGTACCAGAGATTGACGTACCTCCGCCATCTTGCTCTCTCTCTCTCTCTCTCTCTCTCTCTCTCTCTCTATCCCCTCTCCTCTCTCTCTCTCTCTCTCTCTCTCTCTCTCTCTCTCTCTCTCTCTCCTCTCTCTCTTTCTCTCTCTCTCTCTCATCTCTCTCTCTCTCTCGCTCTCTCTCCGTCTCTCTCCTCTCTCTCTCTCTCTCCTCTCTCTCTCCTCTCTCTCCTCTCCTCTCTCCTCCTCTCTCTCCTCTCTCTCCTCTCTCTCTCTCTCTCTCTCTCTCTCTTTTACACAACCCGTCCCTAGTCCCCTGCCTCCCCTTCCCTGTATACATTTCTATATCCGGGTTACATTGTGTCTGTGGCGTTAGAGGGGTATTATATTGCCCCCCCCCCCCCCCCCCCTCCTCCCTTTCACTCCCCCGACACTACTCTCCTTTCTCTTCATCTCTCTCGTACTGTTATTTGTCTTCTCTCTCTCTATATATATATACAGTATATATATATATATATATATATTTTTTTTTTTTTTTTTTTTTTTTTTCCCCCTTTCTCTCATTTGTTTATCCTTTCATTTACATCCTCCCAGTTTCTACTTCTTTAGTAATCTATAGCATCCTCTCTATCTATATATGTATCTATCTACCTTTCCCCCCTCTTCCCCTCATTTCCTGATCCTCTCATTACTCTCTTCTCATTTCCTACCTTCTACCTCCCTCATGAACAATAGCTTCCTCTCCAGCTATCTATCTATCTATTTCTATATATCTATATGTCTATCTATCTATCTATGTATATATATATCTCTGTCTATCTATCAATCTATCTCTACATTTGTATCCCATTTTCTGATCCTTTATTTCTCTCCTTCCCTCATTTTTCTACCTTCTACCTTACTCGTAATCTATACCTTCCCCTCTCTCTGCCTCTTTGTCTCATTGTTATGGGTCCCCAGGTCTAGGGAAGATGTATGGTGGCTCAGAGAGAGAGAGAGAGAGAGGGTGTGTGGGGGGGGGGGGGGGGGGGGGGAGCAAGAGAAAGTGTGTGTGTGTGTGTGTGTGTAAAGATGGCAGAAATATATATATATATATATATATATATATATATATATATATATATATATATATATATATATAATGTGTGTGTGATCCAGAAGAAGTATTTGGTTGTGTTTATTATTAAACAAAATCAGAAGTGAAGGGAATGTGTGTATGTGTCTTTTTTTTTTTTTTTTTTTTTTTTTTTTTTTTTTTTTTTTTTTTTTTCCTATGTTATTGAGGGAGGCAAAAGGCATAACTGCCTATAGCGAGTGCCTCCCCCATAGTTGAAAGAGTGACAGGGCCAAAATCAAGGGACGTTCGAGCCAAAATGCCTGGACACACGGAGTTTGAAGCAATTTAAGTCATAGGAAGAGAGAAAGACTGATTCTGAGAGAGAGTTCCAGAGCTCAGCTGTTGAGTAGAAGAAAGTTTGAGAGTAACGTTTCACTCTTGGGTTGGAGAGTTGCACAGAGTAGGGGTGGGATTGAGTTGCAAGACGGGTACCACGTGCCCTACGTAAAGGAGGTGGTATGCACTGGGATAGCTCTGAGGAACACTGATTATTATAGTAGCGATAGAATAGCGAGAGAGATGCAACATTGCGGCGGAGAGAGAGAGATTGCAGAGAGTTGGTGAGTGGACGGGAGTTAATGATACGAAAGGCCTTCCTTTCAACTTTGTCTAGGAGAGCGGTGTGAGAGGAACCTCCCTACACATGTGAACAATACTCAATACAAGGGCAATGTACAATACTCAAGTCTGTGCGCGAGTGAAAGTACACAAGTGAGTCTGTACTTATGTGTGTGTGCGTGTGCGAATCTCTGTATGTATATGTTGATGTGCACAAGAAGAAGAAGAAAGGGAAGGAGGGGAAGGGGAAAGTGTTGGTTCGGGAGGTCAGGTAAGCGGGGCGAGGTCACGGGTCTGTTTTGGGCAGGAGGGGTCGAGTCGAGTGCTGTGTGAGGGTCAGGGGTCAGCTTGGTGTGGTTGGGAGAGAGAGAGAGAGAGAGAGAGAGAATTACTCTAGGATGCCATAGTCTCTAGTCCACTCTTGATAATTCGTGGCTCCCTTGTTTTCCTTTATTGTATGAAATTATGAATGTATATACAGTATATACTCAAGCACCTATCCAATAGCTGGGGGTGGCCGACTCGAGACAGTGCCCGAACTGAAACTATTTAAATTTCCAATTCTTAGTGTCTGGGACCACTTTCGCGTTCCCTCGCCCTTTCTGTCTCGTGTTATAGGTGAATTATACAAAGGGAGGAGGATTCCTAGCCCCCTGTAAGTATATACAGTATATATATCTGGATTTATTTATCGCTAGAACATGTTTTTCAATAAATAGTGTATATAGTTTTGTAGATAATGTATAAACAATGTATTCATGCTTTCGTTTCCAGAGATATACATCCATATTAAGAAATAGGGGAAGTTCACGAATATTTGTGAGTGGGCTATAGACTATGTGATCCAAGTTTACAAGGCTTAGTATATCAAAGACCTTGCACTCCATTTCGGGGAGATACTCGAAATGAAAAGCGATTGTGTACTGCACGACACTTATTGAAGAGTATGCAAAAATACATCTCTTTTCTTAAGAAGAGACTGGCCATTTGTTTGGTCTATTAATTAATGTATTCATATATTTTTTTAGTTTCCTCCCTAGACCTCCATCAAGCTTAGAAAAACACCCCCTAGACCCCCCTTCAAGATAAGTTTGTACATTTTTCGGTAGAAAATGTCCCGGCCGGAGGCCGATATCTCTTAAAATTGCAGGTTCGCTATCGCTCGCCAGGAAATAATCGACACCTAAATGGCACGAAAGGTCTTAAAATTGACAACGAAATGGGGCGAAAGGTGTTAAAAGGTCAAACTAATGGGCCGAATGTCTTATAATCTCAAAACTAATAGGGCTAAACATTAGGGAGAAGGGGGTCCAGAAAAACGGCCTTCCTCCCCTTAAACTACTCTACAGAAATCTACTTATAAATGTGTTCATGGTAAAAACAGATGTAACTAACAAAGAGGTTTCGACGCGTACTATAGTCGGTTTATTTCCAGCTGATTGCAAATTGAATCCTTTAACAGCTGATTTTTCGATACTTAACCCCTTCTGAACCGGCGTCGTCTTTTTTCATTTGATTTCAGCTACGTTTAGACTATTTTATTAGGCTTAGGAAGGATATGTAGTAGGTAACAGGATTCATTGAGATAGTTTGTATCCTTTTGATCGGTATACGTTCTTCCTAAGCTCAATAAAATCGTCTAATAGTTGCCAGAATATAATGAGAAGTACATCACCAGTATAGAAGGGGCTAATGATAAAATATGAAACTACTGTGTCTCTGCATCATCTTATTGCCAAGTTTGTATAATCAGCAACATATTTCGCTACAAAATCTTCGTAATAGCTAAGTAATCAAGATGAATATGTGGCAATTTGCAATCAGCTTGAAAACAAAATATTTACTAGTGCTAAACCTCTTCTATTTTAACTTCCAGCCATGGTTGTGTGTTGCATTCATAGTGAGACCCAGCATTTTGTTATAATCCAAATTGTCAAACCCATTATGTTAAAGGCTTCATTGAGTTGACCTCGTAGTTTACGCGTTTCCAACGAAAAAGAGACCATGATGTCTAAATTGATCCTTATAATTATACAATATGACTTACGTAAACGAGATGAATATATTGTTTGATTTTGAATGAGAAGGGAAGAAAAGATGGAAGGAGCAAGAATTAAAGAGACATAATTATGAATTATACAGATCTAAAAAAGAATAAAGGAGAGATAGCAACTGTATAGAAAGAGCAAGAAGTAGCGAGAAATAATTGAGAAATGCAGATATGAAATAAATATAAGTAATGAACAGCTAGCGTGTGTATCGTTACCTTGGACGGTTGAACAAAAATATTCATATTATTGTACTGATGAATATAAGAGTTAGATTGCCTGATAGCCACAAATAAGAGATGGGTAGATATGGATAAAGAGGGTCAGGTCATAAGTTTGTTTTGGGCAGGAGAGGTCAGGCCAGAGTTGTGCTGTGTACAAGGGTCAAAGGTCATCTTGGTGTGGTTTGAAGACAGGGAGGGGAGGGGAAGTCGGGAGTGGTGAAAAGAGAGAGATAGTGTGTGTGTGTGCGTGTTTTTTTTTTTTTTTTTTTCTTCTTCTTCTAAACCTAGGTACAGTACAATGCTTATTCTACCTTAACTACGAGGTCACATGTAACGTTTGGCGACTGCTAGGTGCCTTATTCCCACCATAGTACTGTACATACGCAGATGCACTGATGAAAAGTACATGTACAGTAGGTTAACACGGGCTGATAGTTGACCAGCTTACGTGTGTGTGTGTGTGTGTGTGTGTGTGTGTTCGCTATATACAATTCATACATCACAATTATCTTTGCACAGATAACATTTTGAAACCAAAAAACTTTAAAAAATGGCTTGTCTCTATTATGTTTGAATGTGTTTATGTAATCATCTCTATAAGGTTTTAAACATTTATTCTAAGTACTAAGCATTATATACAATATATATATATATATATATATATATAGTCAATTTTGTAGACAAAATAGCATAGCTAAGGCAAGTAATACATACTGATATGACATAACAGATGTATGACATTATAGGAAAATATATTAAAATGGAGGAGTTGTAAGTACTGAGTAGTAGTAGTAGTAGTAGTAGTAGTAGTAGTAGTAGTAGTAGTAGTAGTAGTAGTAGTAGTAGTAGTAGTAGTAGTAGTAGTAGTAGTAGTAGTAGTAGTAGTAGTAGTAGTTAGTAGTAGTAGTAGTAGTAGTTAGTAGTAGTAGTAGTAGTAGTAGTAGTAGTAGTAGTAGTAGTAGTAGTAGTAGTAGTAGTAGTAGTAGTAGTAGTAGTAGAGTAGTAGTAGTAGTAGTAGTAGTAGTAGTAGTAGTAGTAGTAGTAGTAGTAGTAGTAGTAGTAGTAGTAGTAGTAGTATTAGTAGTAGTAGTAGTAGTAGTAGTAGTAGTAGTAGTAGTAGTAGTAGTAGTAGTAGTAGTAGTAGTAGTAGTAGTAGTAGTAGTAGTAGTAGTAGTAGTAGTAGTAGTAGTATAGTAGTAGTAGTAGTAGTAGTAGTAGTAGTAGTAGTAGTAGTAGTAGTAGTAGTAGTAGTAGTAGTAGTAGTAGTAGTAGTAGTAGTAGTAGTAGTAGTAGTATAGTAGTAGTAGTAGTAGTAGTAGTAGTAGTAGTAGTAGTAGTAGTAGTAGTAGTAGTAGTAGTAGTAGTAGTAGTAGTAGTAGTAGTAGTAGTAGTAGTAGTAGTAGTAGTATAGTAGTAGTAGTAGTAGTAGTAGTAGTAGTAGTAGTAGTAGTAGTAGTAGTAGTAGTAGTAGTAGTAGTAGTAGTAGTAGTAGTAGTAGTAGTAGTAGTAGTAGTAGTAGTAGTAGTAGTAGTAGTAGTAGTAGTAGTAGTAGTAGTAGGTAGTAGTAGTAGTAGTAGTAGTAGTAGTAGTAGTAGTAGTTAGTAGTAGTAGTAGTAGTAGTAGTAGTAGTAGTAGTAGTAGTAGTAGTAGTAGTAGTAGTAGTAGTAGTAGTAGTAGTAGTAGTAGTAGTAGTAGTAGTAGTAGTAGTAGTAGTAGTAGTAGTAGTAGTAGTAGTAGTAGTAGTAGTAGTAGTAGTAGTAGTAGTAGTAGTAGTAGTAGTAGTAGTAGTAGTAGTAGTAGTAGTAGTAGTAGTAGTAGTAGTAGTAGTAGTAGTAGTAGTAGTAGTAGTAGTAGTAGTAGTAGTAGTATAGTAGTAGTAGTAGTAGTAGTAGTAGTAGTAGTAGTAGTAGTAGTAGTAGTAGTAGTATAGTAGTAGTAGTAGTAGTAGTAGTAGTAGTAGTAGTAGTAGTAGTAGTAGTAGTAGTAGTAGTAGTAGTAGTAGTTTCCTTTCTTTCTTTTATTAATTTGTATATATTCCAACATACTCCCTTTCGGGTATAGGCTGAGAGCCTGTACCTTCAACTGCTGTACATTCAACGGTGAAGCCTGTGAGGTCTTGTTCCAGTCTAGGGGGTGAGACGTGAAGCACTTAGAGCTGCAACCAGCCTTTGCCATCTTGCCTTAGCAAGATACACGGCACTTGGCTGCCCACTCATGGATCGAAGCAGCCCCATCTCTGAAGCTGCCTCGCATTCGTGTTTCACTGTCTCAACCCCTAGACTCGGACCCTCACTTTCAGAACGCCACCTAATGAGCAATTCGCTAAGCAATGCCCCCCCCCCCCCCCTGTAACATAAAATACAAATATATTACAGTGGGAATAGCTAGTGTAGGAGGGAGTCAAAGACCCCCCCCCCCACTCCCCACACACACGCACAACAGGAGCAACAACTTCAACCCTCACTACCAAAGGCTCAGTTACAATACACACACATTTCATGATTTTATTTCTTTTTACATCCGCCGCTGATGGCATTACGTCGCAGGTAAATTGATAACTGAATTTCTTTTATTTTTGGATACCGTGTTTCTCTGTTTTTGTTGTGGAATTATTTTTGTTCGTATAAGTTTCACGTACGGGTTGAATTGTGATATTTTCCCTTGGTATTTTAATATTGTTTTCATCACTTATTATAATTATTGTAGTTGTTATTATTTTCAAATTTATTATTATTTCAGTTGGTGGATTTTGAATTGATAACGTGATTTTGTAAAGACTAGTGTAGATATTTTATTGTGAAAGACATGACATGACATGTTGGAAACGTGAGACAGGCAATGTACTTGATCGCTTAATGCCTCAAAGCAAGGAAAGCGTCATAGGCAGTAGTAGGGGGTAAGGAAGGGAGCTGGAGGAGGAGATGAAGGCGTCGGGGCTTAACCTATTTTGAGTGAGTTTTATCTTTGTTTAGTCCCTTTGTAGAGCAAGACGGACACGGCAAACACGACACTTAGTCTTAGTTAAAATAGGACTTCAAGGCTATCAATCCTTCTGGATTATTAAACCAGCACACTGTAAGTCAAGTAAATTTTTAGGACCAGAGCCCCTTTTCGTAAACCCCATTCCCTTCGTGACACACGACACGACAATCAAAATAATGTTGGTATTGGTATTTATTTGGAGTCTTGCTTTTGAACATTTTATTCCTACCTTAATACTAAGGACATGTATTCTTGCCATTACCATAGCGACTGTAATTAGTTACAGTATTACTAGTATTATCAATAATAGATTGATACATTCGCCTTGCCCTATTGTACAGAAACAAATTTTGTATAAAATATCTACTTCCTTATTATCATCATTATTATATGGGAACGACTATATATAATCATTACCGACAATATTTCTCCCGCTAACATTCCCACACACCCTTAAATAAAGCTAATAATGCCCAAGAAGAAGATGTAGAAGGGAGACGCGGGGGGAGACTCGGGTAATTTTCCAGTTAAATATTTATGTTAGCGAGTTGCCCGTATTTTTAGACCCAACTTGGAGGGAGACTAATGAGGGAGAGGGAGATAGGGAGGGGGTGAGGGAGGATGGAGGAGGAACAGGTAGAGAGGAATAAAGGGAGGGAGTATGGAGGAAGAGGGAGAGGGAGGATGGAGGGAGAAAGGGAGAGTTGATGGAAGGAGGAAGAACAGAAGAAAGTAGATAAGAAAAAGTAAGGGAGGAATGAAAGATAGGGAGGAAAGGGAGGGATAGAAAGAAAGAAGGAGAAGAAGGGAGAGAAATAGAGAGCAAGGTAGATCGTGGGACAGAAGAAGAGTTTAAAGAGAGGGAAGGAGGGGCGTAGGCCTACAGTAGGAAAGGAGAGACAGAGAGAGAGAGAGAGAGAGAGAGAGAGAGAGAGAGAGAGAGGTGAGAGTGGAAGGAGAAGCAGGGAGAGCCGAAGAAAAGTATAAGTTGTGAGGACAGAAGAATGGCTGTGGACGAGACTAATGAGATGGGGAGGATTAATGAGAGTTGCAAGGAGTTACAAGGAATAGTTAGTACCTCAATGACTCTGCGGTCCATTCTGGGAAGAAGTGGAAAGAGATTGTTTAGTGCACTAGACTCGTTGGCTACTGTGTGGAATATAATAGTATGTGTGTGAGAGAGAGGGAGAGAGTGTGTGTGTGAGTGTGTTTTTAAATATATTGTGTATAATATGGACTATTACAATGTTTAAATACGAGAGAGAGAGAGAGAGAGAGAGAGAGAGGGGGGGGAGGGGGATTAGAGATTACCATAGAAGAAAATAGGGAGTTGAGTATTAAAAAATGAAACTTTTAGAATGGTGGCGGAAGTTAAGGCTAGTTAAGACATTAAGAGGGGTTAGTTATTCTTACGACGGTGGTATATAAATAGATACACTACCCACACAGATCCTGCAGTCCCTATTAGCTGGTTCGGACCTTAATTGCTTACTTTTTGTTATTTATTTATTTTGGTTTTGTTATTTTTACAATAGAGGTATATAAATAGATACACTAACCACACAGATCCTGCAGTCCCCATTTAGCTGGTTCAGTCCTTAATTACTTTTTTATTTTATTTGTGTATTATTGTTTTGTTATTTTCTTACGATAGAGGTTTATAAATAGATACACTAACCACACAGATCCTGCAGTCCCCATTTAGCTGGCTTGGACCTTAAAGGGGGGGGAGGGACCTGCCTTTTTCTTTTCTTCTCTGGGTTGTATCCATTCTGCCCCATTCAGCCTACTAATTTAAGACGTTTATCCCCATCCAGGTGTCGATTTATACCTGGCAAGCAATAGCGAGCCATCATATTTTGGATAATGAGTTAAACAGCTGGCTAAATTTTTACATTATTCGATAGAAAAAACATATTCCGGCGAAGCCGGTTTCCTTCATAAAATACTGGCTCGCTATCGCTCGCCATGAAAAATCGACACCTGGATGGGGATAAATGTCTTAAACAGTAAGCTGAATGGGGCCGAATGGATACAACCAAGAAGAGAGCAAAGCAGGTCATTAATTACTTACTTTTGTATTTGTGTATTTTTGTTTTGTTATTTTCACGACAGAGGTTTATAAGTAGATACACTAACCACATAGATCTTGCAGTCCTATTTTGCTGGCTCGACCTTAAACCCATTGAGTACCAGCGACGTATGTTATACTTTATTCTAGCAATATTTTCATGATATTATGTAGATTAGAAAGGATCTGTGGTGCTTAAAAGGGTTGGTTGAGACATTTTAAAGCCTATTTATTGCTAGGGGTCCTTCCTAAGTTGAGTATAATTATGTAAGAGAGAGAGAGAGAGAGAGAGAGAGAGAGAGAGAGAGAGAGGGGGTGAGAGTGAGAGTGAGAGTGGAGATATATTTCTCAGCTTGACTGGCTGTGTTTAGCCTAGACACGACCCAGCACTTTCAGAGCTACAAGGAGTTACCAAGAGGAGTTATTATCTTATAAGCCTGGCGGTCTGTTTCAGGGAGATACTCTGGACATAAAAACAAAAAAAATGTATTGAATAGTGCGCTCTAGGACACAAATTTGGGCCCTACATTTTCGAAGGTATTAAAACCTTATGAAATATGAATCCTATCCAGGAATGTTTAGTGTTCATAGTTAGCACTTGTTGAAATCCATTGCTACTGTTTATCTAAACATTCAATGTTATAAATTGGCTTTCTTAGGATTATTTCCAAAAAGTTATATTTCAAGTATACAGAGAGAGAGAGAGTGGAGGGGGGGGGGGTCTAGAGGAGAGGCGTTAAGAACCACTTGAGTTGCACTTGAATATCCTCTTTCTCTCTGTCTCTCTCTCTCTCTACCACTTATAGATTGATAGATAGCTAAATAAAACACGAAGCTGACAGATACAAATACGTTTGGCTGGCCATATACATATTATCTAAGTTAACCCTCTGAAGTTTATGACGCATTTTGACAGTTTTTTCAGGTTATCATTAGACGATTGTATACGATTATGGAAGGATCTGTGGGAATTATAGGGGTAAAGACTATCGCAGTTAACCCTCTGACTTGGTGGTGGTGTGGTGGTTGTAGATGTTTATGTTCTGGGTGTGGTGTCCCGAGTTCGAATCACGGGATGGCCATATGCTTTCATTAGTTTATTCAAGTACATTGGGGTTTGTATTTGATAATAATGTTAAAGAACGGGGTGTTACTTATTCCTAGTATGAGTAAAATAGTATAATAATGGGCAGATATCAGACATATTATAAAGGTTACTATAATATTTGTAATTGTGTCTTATCAACAAACAATTTATGAAAACAAGGGCAACTCGGCATATGATCCTTCTACTGATAAGACAAATAATCTCTCTCTCTCTCTCTCTCTCTCTCTCTCTCTCTCTCTCTCTCTCTCTCTCTCTCTCTCTCTCTCTCTCTCTCTCTCTCTCTCTCTAGCTATCTACATCTGTTTTTAATTAGAAAGTCATGTAGATTATGGATATACATGAGAGAGAGAGAGAGAGTACAAAGTACAAAGGAGTACAAAGGAAATCAAGCAACAACAGATCTAGTGACCCTTCTAGGTTGCTTGTCCTCCAAAACACTGAGGATCAAGTGTCCAAACAGACAAATAATAAAGAGAGAGAGAGAGAGAGAGAGAGAGATTCACTTGAAGGAGTAAAACAAGGGGAGAAGTTATGAGTTTTGAGAGAAAGTGAGACAGAAGGGAAAGTAGTTGTGAGGGAGGGGGAAATGAGCTCCACGAAATACGGTGCGGGCGAACAATACATTTTTATCCATATTAAAAAAAAAAAAAAAAAACAAAAAAAAAATTATGCTTCGGCTGGGACATTTCTTTACCGAAAAATTTACAACTTTATCTCGAATTGGGGTCATGAGTTTTTTTTTTTTTTTTTTGTTTTTTTATAAGCTCCATGAAGGCCTTGGGAGAAAACTAAAACACACACACACACACACACACACATTTTTTTAAGGCAACATTAGATAATTGTAACTCAGGAAGCGGGACAAAACGAGCCTAAAAAGCTCAATTCCTGTATACTACAATTAGGTAAACACACACACACACACACACACACACACACACACACACACACCTTAAAGCTAAGTTTTATATCAGCGGGGATATACTGTACTTAAGCATTGTATTATCTCGTTTAGGTTCGATACTGCTCGAATGGGTGCATAGATAGTAATGGTCATGGTTGTACTTCAAGGGGATACAGTTATTTACTTGCCTATTTGTAACGTAAGCTAGTTGTAATCGCATGTTTACAGATGTAATACACTTAACGTAATGATATACAATTATTACAAAGCATACCGGTAGTCTTGAGAGAGAGAGAGAGAGTGAGAGTCTTTAGATAGATAGTCATATTTTACAATGTATTCTTTCACTTTGACCATTATCATATGTAATATAATGTTTTAATTTTGAGAGAGAGAGAGAGAGAGAGAGAGAAACAAAAAATGACCACACAGACCTTACGATTCGAACGAAGTGGTCAGGACTTTTTACGAAATAGGAGAACCCCAAATAAAGGAAAGTGGAAGAAAAGGATAGCACAGAATAAGACTATCGATAGAGAGAGAGAGAGAGAGGGGGGGGGGAGATTTACATAGATACACTGGCCACACAGACCTTACGATCCAAACAAAGGTGGTCAGGACTTCATTCTAGTAGAGATGTCATATCCGATAGAAAAGGAAAGTTGAAGGAAAGGATAGAAAAGAAGGATTTTTCATAGACAATAGTAGGAAAGGAAATTAAAGAGATAAACACAGGAGGGAAATAGGAATGTTAGGGAGGGGGGCACACTGATAATGGAGAGAGAGGGGGGGGGGGTCCTTCAATTAGATATATACTCCTCCATCCCTCTTCACTTCTCTCTCTCTCTCTCTCTCTCTCTCTCTCTCTCTCTCTCTCTCTCTCTCTCTCTCTCTCTCTCTCTCTCTCTCTCTCTCTCTCTCTCTCTCTCTCTCTCTCTTATCAGTGTCCCCCCCCCCCCCTCCCTAACATTCCTCTCTCTCTCTCTCTCTCCTTTGTGTGTTTATCTCTCTCATTTCCTTTCCTACTCTCTCCCCCTATTCTTCTCTTTCTTTCTCCTTGACCTTTTCCTGTGTTGATGGTATAATGGTTTAGATGCTTATGTTCTGGGTGTGGTGGCCCGAGTTCGAATCCCGGGAGGACCATATGCATTGATTAATTTATTCAAGTGCATTAGAGTTTGTAGTGGAGGATTGATGTTAAGAACGGGGTGTTCCTTAATTCGTCTTTTACTTCTTCCCTTTCTTTTCCTCTTACGTATTATCTTTGTTTATATTTATCAATCTCTCCTTTGTGTTATGGTCCTTGCTATATATAAACATGTTCTGTCTAGCCTCTTATCCTGTATGTATTTCATTTGTTTGTTTTCATTCGCGCTTCAATTCTTACCTCTCTCTCTCTCTCTCTCTCTCTCTCTCTCTCTCTCTCTCTCTCTCTCTCTCTCTCTCTCTCTCTCTCTCTCTCTCTCTCTCTCTCTCTCTCTCTCTCTCTCTCTCTCTCTCTCGTTTTATCATATATCTAATTATTGTTTTCATTACCAAACCCTCTCCTTCTTCTTTTCTGTTCTTGTTCTCCATACCTTTGGGTTATTTACGTTTCCTCGTTTCAATCGTTCTCATCTTCACCCCCTTTGGCTATTATCACTTTCCTCCCCTTCTAATAATATCCTCTTTATATTTTCTATCTCTTCCTGTTCTGTCTTTCTCTGTCCTTTTTCCTTTAACTGTCTTAGCGTAATGATTAGTGCGCAGAATTTCTGTGTGAGTATCCTAGGTTCAAATCCATGGAGTACTACACGTATATTCATTAGTTTCATTGTTCACTAATTTGGTTTATTTGTAATTTAATTAGTGGATTTGTGATAATAATATGAATGTACTGTATATACTCGTGTTAGACTGTTCATTTTACTCCTTCCTTAGTTTCCTAGGCTATTATTATTCTCTATTATCCCACTATAGGATACCACTTTTCAATTTACTTTTTGTAAACCTTCCATCCATATTGCTACATAATGTCCACCCATACTACCCTTTTCACTTTTTTTTTTTTGTATTCCTTTCATCCATATTGCTACTTAATTTTCAACCATTGTATCCCTTTCAATTTCATTTTTGTTATTCCTTCCATCCATATTGCTACTTAATTTCCACCCATTACGTCCCTTTCATTTTGGTTATATTCCTTCCATCCATATTACTATTTAATTTCCACCCATTATACCCCTTTCAATTTCAGTTTTTGTAATTCCTTTCATCCATATTGCTACGTAATAATTTCCACCCTCTTCTCTCCCCTCAGCCATGCCCCTCTCTCCCCTGGTCCTCTCCCTCACGTACTTTTAAATTATGGACATTGATGTAGTGATGGATGAGGGTTCTCTTCGCTCTCCGTGTACAAAAACTGAATGATGGATTGTTCTACTTCTGCTATCTGACCTTTCACTGTGAGACTATAGCCCTGAGCTGTATAATAACATTTTGCAGTATATATAGTTTGTTAAAGTAGGAATTCAGAGGCTTGTGGTGTAGTGGTTAGTACATTTGGCAAGTGTTAACCTAAAGACATATTACAACTTTCCACTATAATTACAAACTAAATGATGTAGTGAGAAAGAGAGACGTTGATTGCACTTGTCTTCCTCTCTCAGTTTATCCAAAATAGCTTAAGGACACCATACCTAAGCTGAAATAAATCACCAAGCGTTTACCTAAAGACAAATGTTATCTTTCCACTATTATTATCACATCCCCTACCCAAACTAAGTGTCATTGTAGTGAGATAGAGAGGTCGATGATTGCGAGATAGAGACGTCGATTATTTCCCTTGCCCTCCTGTCCCACTTTACCCAAAATAACATAAAAGACACCCTACCTAAGCTGAATTAAATCGAAGGTCGTTAACCTAAAGACAAATTATATCTTCCCACAAATATTCCAACAGCCCTACCAAGACTAAGTGATATTGTAGTGAGCTAGAGAGGTCGATGATTTCCCTTTCCCTCCTCTCCCAGTTTAACCAAAATAATGTAAATTATACCCTACTTAAACTGAAATATATCACCTATTGTTAACCTAAACCTATATTACAACTGCCCAATGTTACTAAAATACCTAAGACTAAAATAATATTGTAGTGAGATAGAGAGGTGGTTGATTTTCCTTGCCTCACAATAACTTAACAGACAATCTACTTAACCTGAAATATATCACCAAGCGTTTACCTAAAGACAAATTTATCTTCCCACCACAGTAATATTCCAACAGCCCCTACCCCAACTAAGTGATATTGTAGTGAGATAGAGAGGTCGATGACTTCCCTTGCCTGCCTGCCTCTCCCAGTTTAGCAAGCATAACTAAAAAGACACCCTACTTATGCTGAAATAAATCGCCAAGCTTTTACCTAAAGACAAATTGTATCCTCCCACTAATATTCAAACTTAGTGATATTGTAAATACAGTAGATAGAGAGGTCGATGATTTACCTTACCCAAAATACTTAAAAGACACTCTACCTCAGCTGAAATAAATCGACGAGCGTTAACATAAAGAAAAATTACATCTTCCCAACAGCCCCTACCCAAACTAAGTGATATTGTAGATAGATAGAGAGGTCGATGACTTCCCTTGCCTTGCCTGCCTGCCTGCCTCTCCCAGTTTAGCCAGAAGCACCAACTCTGTGAACTTGTTTCCGTTGACCTTGGTGATATGCTTGGTATACACAGGAGCTGTTTGGCCTCTGTGTGTGTGTGTGTGTGTGGGTGTGTGAGAGAGAGAGAGAGAGAGAGAGAGAGAGAGAGAGATGTATGTATGAGCATGTGTGTATTTTGTGTGTGTGTGTGTGTGTGTGTGTTAGAGCTGTATTAATGAGAATGTATGCTTCGTTCGTACAGTATATGTTTGTGTGTGTGTTTGTTAAAAAAATAATGTGTGTGTGTGTGTGTGTGTGTGTGTGTGTGTGTGTGTGTTTACTTACTCTAGTTGTATTTGCGGGAGTGAGCAAGCTCGTTAATTCCCACCTCCAATGACACATTTATCATAGCATGTGTGAGAGAGAGAGATGTATGTATGATCGTGTGTGTGTGTGTGTATGTGTGTGTGTGTGTGTGTGTGTGTGTGTATGTGTGTGTGTGTGTGTGTGTGTGTTAGAGCTGTATGTATGAGAATGTGTGCTTCGTTCTTTAATGTGTTTGTGTGTGTTTATTAGAAAAAACGTGTGTGTGTGTTTGATGATCGTGCTTTGTGTAGGAGAATATGTGTTGTGTGAGAATTCCTTTTGTGTTAGCATACGTTAATTATAATAAAATCGGCCATTGTGTTTCTGCTGAAATTTAGTGTTTCTTGTGGTTTTGTAGGTGTTCTTATTTGAGAGAGGGAGAAAAGATTTTTGTTTGTTTATTATTATTGTAGGCAACAATGCCTTAATGGTTCGTTTTTATTTGCTCATCCATGTATTTTTTGTTTTTATTATTTTATTAGTTTCCTCCCTAGACCTCCATCAAGCTTAACCCTTATTTAGCGGGCTAGGCGGTCTATTTGACCGTAGCGCTCAGCGTTTTTTTTAACCCTAAATAGGGTTGTTTACGTGATCATTTTCATGCCTAAATAAGACCCAGAGCGTAACACAAGTATCTATCCCGTAAACAGAGCTTTCCAGTGACACCCGAACCATCCATGTACGACCACTGGTTATCTTGCAACGATCGTGCAACACGAGTGCAAAAACCCTGTAATTAGGTAATTTCCCTACATAATTCCCTGTGTAGCGAGTGAGAAGTGGGGGAGGAAGTTAGAATACAGTTCAGTTGGTCCACCGCGGTGGTGGGAGCCGGTCATAGCCTTACTACGCTCCTCACACCGCTCAGCTCTCTCTCTCAGCAACATTACGTGGTGAAAATGGCGAACGACATAAGTTGTGAACCGCCACATAGTCCAAATTTATTTCACACGACATACGTTGCGCGCCGACAGTTAAGGGTTAAAAAAACAAAAATAAGACCCTCCTTCAAGATAAATTTGTAAATTTTTCAATAGAAAAATGTCCCGGCCGAAGGCCTGTTTCTCTTGAATTACAGGCTCGCTATCGCTCGCCAGGAAAAAATCGACACCTAAATGGCACGATGTCTTAATATTGACAAAGAAATGGGGCGAAAAGTCTTAAAATCAACTAACTAATGGGGCAAACATCTTAACATCTGAAAACTAATGGGGCTAAACACGAGGGAGAAAGTGGTACAGAAAACCGGCCCATCCCCCCTTAAAGAGAAATATATGTTCGTGCCTTTGTGCAAGTCGGAGATCGCGAGAATATAATATGTGTTTCAGTACTGTTATATATTTCAATGGGGGAAGTCATAATTGTAATATAGTTTAATATTAAAAATTTAGTGTTGTCTAGTCACTGTACATACATGTGTGTGTGTGTGTTTGTTACTCAAGTCACTGTTCACAATTAAGTGTTAGGCTGATGTGTGATTGTCTTTGTAAGTTTATTGTTCTGAAAGATTCGACTACGCCTCTCTCATGTGTTTCCTTGCTTTTGTTAAGCCGGTATCACATGAGCACTTTTCCCCTCAACATTCATCCTCCACACTGGTCTGGCAGCTTATGAGGTCAACATTTAAAATATTTGTCCTTTAAATTCATCTATCATCATTCTAGTTTCCGATACCAGTTCACAATATTCCAGAAATGTTGCCAGAATGTTTTTGACTATAAAGCTCTCGTGTGATACCGGCTTTCGACGATTGTATTCATTAGGACAGTCATTGGGTTAACTTAGACTATCTTTACCCATATTATTTCCAGATCCTTCCTAAATCATATAAAATCGTCTAATGATAGCCATAATATACCGTCAAAATTCATCATAATCTTCAAAGGGTTAAATTACCCTGATTGTACATTCTAGTGTGTATATTTTTACTACGAAAACCAAATTGTGTCTTCATTTTAACTCATTATCTGGTTTCTGTTACTGTTTAATCCTTCTCTGTTCTTGGGTACTTTATTTTCTTACTTTACATAATATTGCAATTCACGTTAATATCCTCGAGGATCATGACGCGTTTTGACAGAATATTCTAGCTATCATTAGACGATTTGATTCAGATTAAGAAGGGTATATGGAAGGCGAAGGGTTAATTAAAACAGTCTTTACCCTTTTAATTGCTAAAGATCTTTCCTAAGCTGTAAAACAAACCTTGGGCTCAACACATTCTAGTTACTTAGTCCAATTTATTTCCTATCACTTATTCACTATTATTTCATTCACTCTAGTACCGGTACTCATTTTCCATAATCACTTCCTCTGTATTAGGTGCTTTCATAAATGCAGACACTATGTTTGAGTTGTAATAAATGGCCTAAAATGAAGTGCAGTATGAGGAAGATATGCCGTTGTGGCAAGGACTATAGCTGTTGAATGACTTGTTTGTTATGCCACTGAATCGCCTTAACTGTTGGCATTTCTGAGTGTTCAAGTCAATTCGTAACATTACAGTATATATGCTTAACAAGACAATCCAAGAACAACTGGTAGAACTATTAAGGATAAACAAAAATGGTTATGAGGATCCTTGGCAAGCTTTTAGATGGTCACTGTGATCTATATATAGCCACCAATCAAACGAATTAAAAACAATTGTTAATCAGATATATACTCGCTAATCTCTCATATCCTCTCTTCCAAATTCTTCATATTGTTTCATCAATTCTATTCTACACATTCCTCTTAGTATTTCATCCCCTCTGTTCCGCCTTCTCCCTGTTATTTTATCCAATTTATTCCTAGTTATTCAGTTTCTTCATTTGCTTTTTTCAACATGTTTTCATATCCAGTTTATCCCATATTTTCCATGTTTTATCATTCAGTCTATTCCGCATATGCTTTATCATCTCATCCATTCTATTCCCCTTTCTTTCATGTCCTCTATTCTACCTTCTTTCTGTTGCTCTATTCACTCTATCTCTAATTTTCTCTGAGCGTCCTGCCTCATTGTGACCATCTCAACCTGGATTTCCCCAAGTACCCTCTCAACTCTCCTGAGCTCAGCCTGTTTTCTAAATGACTCGTTACGTCCTCTTTACTTTACATTTATCTGGAACTCGAAACTCTTTCCAAATATTAGTCACTTTACGGTGTGCGCATTGCATTTTTCTTTATTTATCGATGTTTATAAATATATATATTTGTATATTTATTATCCAATCTTGCTATATATTCATGTCGCTGCTGCCTTTATTTGTCTTTATTTATCAGTCAGTCATTCGTATAGGAAAGATGAAATTAGCAGTGATGTTGATCACTTTAATCAAACCTATAGCTTGTCTCACCTTTCGTATATTCATGTCATTATTTGTTTACTTCTATTAATGTTCACCTTTCGCTATCTCTCTCTCTCTCTCTCTCTATATATATATATATATATATATATATATATATATATATATATATATATATATATTGTATATATATATATATGTATAATATATATATATTATTTTTTTGTTTATTTTTTATTTGTTTAATGTGTACAGTATATAGTCAGGACATCCAACAATTCCCTCTCTATTCCTGAAGTGCCTGGATTTCCCTTTGGCAGAGTGACCGATCCCTGACTCGCCTTGGCTCCGCTCCAAGGGGAAGTGCCTCTGACGTCACTACCGGAAGTTGATGTCCAGTTGTTGTTGTTGTTGTTGTTGCCGGAGGGTGAAGGGCTGTGCACTCAGTTTGTAAAAATAGCTGTCTGGTCCGACGTCTTGTTAGTTATTATGGTATTTTGATATTTTAAGACGTCTCACCCCATTTGTTTGGCGATAAAAAGCCGCTTCACCCTATTCAGGCGTCGAGTTTTTCTGATCGAGCGATAGCGAGGTTGTAACTCGGCCTTCGGCAGGCACATTATTCTCTTGAAAAATGTACAATTTCAGCTGGGTGGGCATTTTTAAGTTTGAAAAAAGTATGAGAAGACGTTTTCGTTAGTCTAGGAGACAACTAAAATAGATTGCTCGATAATGGCAAACACAAACAAAATCTTCAATAATAGTTGTACCAAATATCAGAACAACCACAAGACGCCGGACTAGATAGGGTTAACATAAACAAACGTAGAAAGAAGCCATATGAATTTTGAAGGTATTATTCTATATACTACTTCTCTTGCTGATCCTCCCTACCCCTTGTGGGAGTAAGGGCTGGCTACTGACTGACTACTACTTCTGCATAATGGCGTTCTTTCAGACTTTGCTCAGCTGTTTGTGGTCAGGGCTATACTGCACTGGGTCTGGGGCATTGCTTATTTATTCAGCTGTGCAACATTAAATCAACTCCTTTATGAACCGATTACGCCTTTCTTGTTTGTGTTCTGGGTGTTGTTAGACGATTTTATTCAGATTAGAAAGGATACATGGAAGTCAGAGGGTTAATAGAGATTGTCTTTACCCCTATGAGTCCCACAGGTCCTTCCTAAACTGCATAAAATCGTCTAATGCCAGAATACACTCAAAATGTGTTACAATATTCAAGGGGGTTAATTTTGATAATATAGAGGATGGCCGTCTTGCTTGGCCTTTACTGTTTACTAAAATTGTTGTTGTTTTGTTCTAGTTTTTGTAAATGTTTGTGTTGCTCTTGTTCTTGTCATTGCGGTCATCATTGTGGATACTGTTGTTTCAAATATAGGGGGTGTGATATTATTTCCTTCGCCTACGAAGTTGGACGGAGGTTATATTTACGCCTCCATTTGTTTGTCTGTTGACCTACCTATGTTGTGTTGCCACGCTGTTAGTGGCACCTAAGAGCGCGACGCTCCTCGATGTTGGCTGCGATTTGGTGCAGGAGACTGTTCGGAAGGGTGGAACGTTTCCCTGCAAAGATGGGCTCATCTAGCACACTGCAGCTTGACATAGAGAGTTCTTGGTGTCTATAAAGAAGACATCTCACACTATTATGAACCGATTTTCCTGAAATTTGGTGGGCAGATAAGGAAGAAGTGATTCAATTTTGGAGGCGATCCGGAGATTTTCACGAAATTTGGTGCGCAGCTAGAATATGCGGCAAGGAAAAGGAGATTCAGTGTAGGAGGCTATCATATCCTGGAGAAGTTTTAAGCCTACGATATTAATGGTGTAAAGAACCAGCCACCATACACAGAGGTATGCGCTCTGCCGTGTGTCCCTCTAGTTGTTGTTGTTGTTGCGGTTACATATATATAGCAGCTGTTTTCTGTGGCCTTAATTGTTGTTATTCCTGTCGATGTATGGATACATGTTTTTGCTGTTATAAATAATGGTTTGTCAATATTGGTGTTAGTGGTTGTGGTTGTGGTGGTATTGTTGCTGTTGATGTTATATTTGGAGGCTTGTCGATAGTGTGTTGTTATTGGTATGGTGGTTGATGTGGCAGTTATAGTGTGGGTGGTTGTTGTGTGGATGGTCGTGGTTGTAGTTGCGGTTGTAGTTTGATGTTGACCCCGCTAGCTTTGATGTGGGATTTCATCTCTCTCTCTCTCTCTCTCTCTCTCTCTCTCTCTCTCTCTCTCTCTCTCTCTCTCTCTCTCTCAGACCGTTTTTCTGGACCCCCTTCTCCCTAATGTTTAGCCCCACTAGTTTTGAGATTATAAGACGTTCGGCCCATTAGTATGGCGATTTTAACACCTTTTGCCCCATTTTTTTGTCAATTTTAAGACCTTTCGTGCCATTTAGGTGTCTATTATTTCTTGACGAGCGATAGCGAGCCTGCAATTTTAAGAGGAACCGGCCTTGGGCCGGGACATTTGTCTACCGAAAAATGTACAAATTTATCTTGAAGAGGGGTCTAGGGGTGGGGTGGGGGGGGGGGGGGGGTTTCTAAGCTTGATGGAGGTCTAGGGAGGGGGGGGGGGAACATGAATAAATTAATTAATAGACCAAACAAACGGCCAGTTCACCTTAAGCTTTCATACTGTATAGATGATAGCCCTGATGCACGGTTGTGTGTTAGCTATAGAATCAGGTAAAGTGCAATAGATTCGGAAAGTCAATATCTATTTATAATACTTAGACATATTTTTTTCAGTTTAGGAAGGATATTGATTCGGAGTGTTAGAAAAGCCAAGGAAAAGTAAAAGTTAGTAAAAAAAATGTTTAGCCATTTATTCTTACACAGTAGATTGCTTTGAAACACACACTATATCCTCTATGTATTTGCCTTCAGAGTCAATATATTATTTAACACTCCGGAACCTATCTTAAGTGAACAAACATATTTACCAGACTCTTTTATTGATTTAGTTCGTGTTAATTATAGAAAGGAAGGCTTTAATCGTAGTTATGGAGACACTATACTACATTATTTTTGTCCCTACTGTACGTGGTTTGAATTATTAATATCATTGTTGAACCGTTCCTTTGTTCGCCAACAGCTCCTACTGCCACAGCCGTCAATATTACCCCACTGCTACCACAACAGCAACCACAGTAAGCTACAGTTGGCTATACACATCACAGCTTTGCCAGGTTATTTATTTTATATTTTACTTATTTATTTATTTATTTTTATGTGTGTGAATTTGTATTTTGTTTCTGTGTGTTCATTGTTTTGTGTTGTGTTGTCCCTATTCTGGCTCTGTCTCGAGTCCTTCCCCCCCCCCCCCCCCCCTAGGAAAAGTGGGGATTGGGCCTGAGTATATAGAATAGATATTTATGTTTGTCTTGTTATGCTACTATAGAGTAATAATGGGACAGGGGCTAGGGATCCTCCTTATCCTGTAAAATTATCTAACTCGACGAGACAGAGAAAGGGGAGAGGGAACGCGAAAGTGGTCCCAGACCCTAAGAACTGAAACTTTAAATGTGTCTGTTCGGGCTCTGTCTTGAGTGGGCCTCCCCCAGGTGTGGGGTATGTGCCTGAGTACATACATACATACATAGTACATACATACATACATACATACATACATACATACATACATACATACATACATACATACTGTACACACATACATACTGTACATACATACATACATGCATACATACATACACACATGCATACATACATACATAGAATAATAAAAAGGAATAACGGCAAACGAAATATACAGACGTAACCTACTCAATATTATGTTAATTTCTGCCTTTAGTATTTTTCATATGAATATTTGTAAATAGCTTAATTACCAGAAATAAAAGAAGCCCTGACCCAGCTAGAATGATGACCGACTGTACATCATTTCAAAATCAGCCAAAACCGTATCGGTAGCACAAGCATGAATGACAACCCAAAAGACCATGGCTACTAACATTAACACGACAGCTCCACAACTAAATTCACAATGACTACAACTACCACCATTCTCTGCCATAGCCATACAGTTTCAATCACAACCACCACAACTACCACCACCATCTTCCATAGCCATTTAGTTTCAATCACAACCACCACAACTACCACCATCATCTTCCATAGCCATTTAGTTTCAATCACAACCACCACAACTACCACCATTATCCCACTAATCCCCCTTCTCTCTTGGGGCAGAATCACCTGAGCCCTTTTCTGGCAATATTTGTTCAGCAAGCTATTTTGGTAACGTATTAAGGCTAGATTTATTAATTTATTATTAATATTAGTAGTAGTAGTAGTAGAAGTAGTATTAGTATTAGTATTATTATTATTATTAGTAGTAGTAGTAGTAGTAGTAGTAGTATTGTTATTATTATTTGTATCGGCACCTAGACTGAAGTTAAATTTATATGAGTGATTGAATTCCCATTAAACTATAATTCTGAAGCCGCTAGGCCGTAATTGACAGGAAAAGTGTGTTGTTTGTTTGTATTATAATTATTGACAAATGTTTAAAACATATTATGATCCAGTAACAGTCAATTAGAGCTGCCGAAAGCAAATTCTGATGATAGTTTTCGTATAAAACATCAATTTAGTTAGAAGCTATCAAGAGAACTTGACTGTTTTGGGTGGTAGTAACAATATAAAGAATTAATTGGGAGGAGGGAATTGAGAAAGGGAATTTTCGTAGTAGGTAAAGGCGTCGGGCTTGACAAAACTGCGTGGATAGATTTACAAGGATGACAATAAATTGAAACAGTCACGCAACAGGACATGAGACGTAATGGAAATGCTGCCGAATAAAAAGATTGCTGATAAAAGCTTATCGTGTAACTCTTCCTGCAGTCTCCCCTCCTACTCATGAGAGACAAAAATAGAGGAGGGGGAGAGAAAATGGGCAGTTGGAGAGGGAGAATAATTGGTGGTAAAGGAGGGAAAGCGGGAGATTATGGTATAGAGAGAGAGAGAGAGAGAGAGAGAGAGAGAGAAAGAAAGAAAGAGAGAAAGAGAGAAGGGGGGTTTAAAGGAGGGAAAGGGAGATTGAGAGAGAGGGGGGGGGGTAAGAGAAAGAAAGTAGATATATTGATTCCTCTGGTGCTACCTTTCTTCTAGCCGCTGTATCTAGGTTGTAAAGGAATTGGTAAAGAGAGAGAGAGAGATGGGCAGAGGGTAGCCTACATGCTTGAAAAACAATCGTTAATCCGAGATATGTCACAGAATACAAATATTTAGAGAGAGAGAGAGATGTGGCAGAGGATAGTCTACAATACATGCTTGAAAAATAAAATCATCAATCTGGGATGTGTCACAGAATATAAATATTTAGAGAGAGATAGTGTGTGTGTGCATGTATGTGTGTTTGTGTGTGTCTGTGTGTGTCTGTGTTTTGAGTGAGGCAGGCGAGAAAGGATGTGCCACAGAGAAAATAGAAATTAGTCATGCTGTGTCATAAACTCATGCCCAGGGCCACGGTCATAAGAGAGAGAGAGAGAGAGAGAGAGAGAGAGAGAGAGAGAGAGAGAGAGAGAGAGAGAGAGAGAGAGAGAGAGAGAGAGAGAGAGAGAGAGAGAGAGAGAGAGAGAGAGAGAGAGAGAGAGAGAGAGAGAGAGAGAGAGAGAGAGAGAGAGATTTACATAGATACACTGGCCACACAGATCTTACGATCCCTGCGAGGTGACCAGGACTTAATCCTAATAGAGATAGCAACCCTAAGAGAAAGTGGAAGGAAAGGATAGCAAAGATGAAGGCTCTCTCCCCACCCTCCGGCAATATGCCGTACATGAAAATAGTTAGAAGTGAATAACCTTGCAGGGCATGGAAATCGCCTGAAGGAATTTATAGTATAGTTAGAAATGGAAAGGAAAAGGCATGCACACCTTCACTTTTTTTTTTTTTCCCCTTCCTTTTTCTCTCTTCAACTGAAAACGTATTCATTTCCGCCAGGTTCTCTTATCAGTGATCAGCTTCTACTGCAGACCAACTTTTCTGTGATATGTGTCTAAACTTGTTTTAAATGTGTTTATCGAGTCACTGTCAATAACTTCATTAGGGAGCTTATTCCACTCATTAATAATACTGTGGGTGAAGAAATTTTTAGTTATGTCTAGGTTCGCTTTCCTGCCTGTTAGTTTTAATTTGTTTCCTCTTGTGGAACCTTCTTTGGCTATCTTAAATAGATTATTAGAATTTACGTTACTAAAGCCTTTTAGTATCTTAAAACACTCTATCAGCTGTCCCCTTATTCTCCGTTTCTTAAGCGAAAACAGGTCGAGTTCTCTTAATCTCTCATTGTATGGCTTATTTCTAAGGGAAGGGATTAACTTTGTTGCTCTACGCTGAACGGATTCTAGTTTCTGTATGTCTTTTATTAAGTAGGGAGACCAAAACTGCACAGCATACTCCAGATGTGGCCTCACAATACTTTTATATAGTGGTACAACTATGTCTTTACTATGACAATGAAAATTTCTTTTAATGAAACCTAGCGCTCTATTTGCTTTGTTAGATGCTGCGGTGCATTGGCTTGTAGATTTTAGATTTTCATTGATAAGCACTCCTAGGTCTTTTATCTGTGATACGCTCTTTATCTTTTCTCCATTCATATGGTATTCATATTTGTTGTTTCGGGAGCCTATTTGTAGTATCCGGCATTTGTTTACGTTAAAGGGCATCTGCCAATTTGGTGACCACTCTGATATCTTGTTTAAATCTGATTGCAGGCTACTTCTATCGCTTTCTGATATTATTGCATTTCCTATTTTAGTGTCATCGGCGAATTTGGAAATTATGTTATTAATGCCGTTGTCTAAATCATTAATATATATTATGAATAATAATGGGCCCAGAACTGAACCCTGTGGGACTCCACTAGTCACCGGAGTCCATTCTGATTCCACTCCATTAATAATTACTCTTTGTTTTCTTTCGCTTAACCAATTCCTTATCCAATTAAGTGTGTTGCCTTGTATACCTAGATTCTCGACCTTCTGAAGTAATTTATTATGAGGGACCTTGTCGAAGGCCTTCTGGAAGTCCAAGTACACTATATCAAGACTTTTGGTAAAATCATTAATCTTAAATAGGTTGTCATAAAATTCGATAAGGTTCGTTAGGCATGATTTTTTTGCTCTGAAGCCGTGTTGACTATTATTAATAAGATTAGTATTCTCTATGAAAAGTACAAGTTCGTCTCTTATAATTGATTCTAATAGTTTTACAATAACGGAAGTTAAGCTAATGGGTCTGTAATTCCCTGGTAGTTTTGTATCTCCCTTTTTAAATATCGGTGTAATATTCGCTGTCTTCAGTCAGTGAGAGAGAGAGAGAGAGCATTAGAAAAAACAATTAAAATTAAAGAATGAGCAAATATTCAGCTGAAACCGGATGTGTGAATAATAAAAAGAGGTAAGAAAACACAGGAAATATAAGGCATGTAATATTAATAGTAATAATAATGAAAATAATAATACAACTACTACTACTACTACAAATAATTATGATGATAATAATAATAATAATAATAGGAATTATGAGAAGAAAATGTATCCAATCAAGACATGTAGAGGAGGAATGTGAAGGGCTGGAAAGAATGGGAGACAAATATGTGAAGTGGAGGGAGGTAGACATAATTGAAAGGATGGAGAGGGCTCCATATTGAGAGAGAGAGAGAAAGTGAGAGTGAGTGAGTGAGTGGGTGGGCGGACAATTAAAACGATGGCATAGGCAAGCACTCAGGCAGACAAATGCTATGAAATACATACATACTAAAGCAGAGAGAGGGAGAGAGTGAGTGGGTGAACAGACGACAATTAAAATGACGAAAAAGGCAGCCAGGCAGATAATAAATTCTATGCAACACGAACATATAAATGCAACGAGAGAGAGAGAGAGACTGGAGTTTTCGGAAAGAGGCTTCAGTCCTGACGTTATTCTTGACTTACAGTGTGCTGGTTTGATAGCGTAATGCATTGTGCGCGGAATTTCGATGTGAGTATCCTGGGTTCGAGTCCTCGGAGTGCCACATGTATTTGTTGATTTCATTAATTGAGTTTAGATGTGAAGTTGGTTGGTGTGTAAAACATAATAATTAATAATCCAGAAGGGCTAATAGCCTCTGAAATCCTATTTTAACTAACTAACTAAAGAGAGAGAGAGAGAGAGAGAGACGGGGTTGGGGGGATGAATGGAGAATGAGGGAGGAGGGATGGGAGGTAAGCCAGGATGTAACCATTAAGTTGGATTTTCAAGTATAATTGTGGTTGTTCCTGATGGTGGTAGTTGTGGTAGGGGGTCGTTGCTCTAGGATGTTTGTTATTCTTTCTATTTTTATATACAAAGAACTTATCGAGCCAGGTAATCCTATCTATCCATATATTGCCAGAATATCTACAAGGGGTGGCCCCGAACAAACCACCTTCAGGTCGCACTGTCCCCTGCCAACAGTTTTGCCTCCTCTTAGCCCATCCTAAATATGTTCATTAACCCAAGAACGGCAAGCATCGAGCTTCTCGAGAAGCGCGAAACTATGGCAGTTCAAAGTGCCCGCCAGGCGAAGGTATTGGTTACAATTGTGACGAAAATCGGCATATTTACTACATATAACATTATTACTTCTACATATGCAAATTTTTTACTTTTAATATGAGCATATGAACATTGAAGAGCAATAAATAAAGTGGTAACAGCAATTGGCTTTTGAAAAACTTATATTCTAGCCCTGCGGTCGTTATCTGAGGCGGACCGGCGAAAGACTTACATCCTCCCTATCCACCGTCTTGTATGCTACTGAGAGATTAGAGGAAGTCTGAGACTGGCTAGAGGGTAGGAGGGGGACACATGTGAAGGAGTGATAGAAGGTACTGGAGGGGAATTATCTCATCTAATCAAATATTGCTTTATTTTGAGTGCCAATGGGGTGTTTTGAAAGTTTTTTTTTATGCCTTGGCTCTCGAGAAGACGCTCGCTGTCCACCAGTAAAACCTCTCGAGAGGATCCTCGCCGTTCTTGGGTTAACACTATCTAACCATACGGTTTAGGAAGTTATGTTTTTTCTTAGATATATTTATTGAGGTTTATTACTTTATGCAATTGTCGAGCATTAAATTGGTTTACTTGGATATCCCCACCTATACCTCCTCCCCCAGTCCCCTTGTCAACCTAAATGTATACATTTGTCGGTATATGAATATATTTGATTTATCCAGAGAGAGAGAGAGAGAGATACATTTGTCGATAGAGAAATGTATAAATTTGTCGGTAGAGAAATTTCTAATAGTTATCTAGAGAGAGAGAGAAAGAGAGAGATAGAGAGAGCAGGATCTGGTAAACAGACAGTGAGACAGGAAATTAGAGAAAGAGAGGGAGAAAACGGAAGGTTACCAAACAGGATTAGGTTTCCTCCACAACATCTCCCGTTTTTTTATGAATGGTGATGACTGTTTGTGATGTGAGAGAGAGAGAGAGTTGGGGGATGGAATGGAACAATACAATTAATAAAGGATTAGTAAGGGAACGATAGACAGTATATGGATGGATGGATGGATGGATATGATAGAGGTGGGAAGTAATGGAACAATCTATCAAGTAAGAGATTAGGAGAAAGTAGAGTGGGAGAGAGAGGGAGAAGAGAAAGAGAAGAAAGAAAAACAGGCCTATGATTTGATTACATATGTATATTGGACATCAAAGAAGCCATCAAAATGTACACAGCCACCTCAAATAATAAAACAGAGAGAGAGAGGCAGGCAGGCAGGCAGGCAGGCGATAAAAGAAAAGAAGTGAGATTACGCTAAATTAGGAGGGGGAGATAGGAATAAAAAGGATGAAAGGAGTGAGATTTATAGCTAAGAGAGAGAGAGGGAGAGAGAGAGAGAGAGACAGTGGGTGAGAATGAAGCAAGAGGAAGCATAATATAAAAACTTGTAGTATAAAATGTATCGACAAATTTGATATTCGTATTATTTTCTCTTGAATACACTAATGCAATATGTTAGCTTTCAGGATTACAAAGATATTAATAGAAAATATTGGTCATATATATATATACTGTATATATACTGTGTTTCGTTTATGAACGGCCTTCTGAATTACTGTAGTTATGAGGCCAATATGTGATAAATTATGTAAATTTTCCTTCTTGTAATTATGAGGTAAATTGGTATCTATTAGCATGTAATTTTGTTATCTAATGTTCGAATCATTTGGTAAATTGTCGTCTAATTACCAATTCTGCTTTTCTTGGTAAGATTAATAATTATGGAATGAAAGTTAATAGATCTTTGTAAACATCATGTTATACATAATAAGAGATCCAGGCAATAAAGAAGTTATAGGCGTATAAGCATCGCTGTTTAGAAGAATTAACAACTAAACAAAAATAAATAATCACACTTTCTATCCATTAGAAATCTACATCATTATTTCATTTCAGTTTTACATTAATGTTTACGGCCTCAACTTCCTTATAGCTTGAAACTCAAGTAAATGCATATAAAGGCAAATAAATGCTTCAAAATTTATTGAAATACATAGATGTGACTAACAATTTTCTTTTATTTCTTCCAGGTATGTGCTGATCTACACTGAAACATGCTTTAGGGTAAGATTATTAGTATTGTTTTATTCACAGCAATTATCATTTGGGTTCGATCACATATAATTATGCTTTCTTTAATTTCATTGGAGGTGTTTGGTGTTGTGGTGAAATTAATAAAAAAAATAGATTACATGTTTAATCTTAACCCTTTCAAGATACGATGCCGCATTTCTTGTCTGTGTTCTGGCTGTTAGTAAACGATTTTATTCAACCTAAGAAGTGCTCGTGGAAGCCAGATGGTTGAATGAGACCGGTCTCGTCCACTGTTTCCCCCCCCCCCCCCCCCGGTCAACTCTCATATAGCCTTCTTCAGTTATATATTAAAACGACATAGGATGTCCATGCATTTTCATGAGTGACACTACCGGCGACGTAATTTTTATTTTATTCTAGCTATAATTAGACGATTTTGTGCAGTTTATGAAGGATCTGGGATATTAAAAATGCGTTAAACATGATACTTCGAAGCCTTTTGATTCCTGGAGGCACTTTTTTTAAACTGAATAAGATCGTCTAATATTAGCCAGAATAAAGTTAATAGGACGGCACCGGTACTCTAGGGGTTAATGTGAAAACTTAGCAATATTTTAATAGACACACGTAGCAGTGTCATATCTGGCCATTAACCCCTTCAGCCTTTTTACCTTTGATTCTGGCTAAAATTAGACGATTTTATGTAGTTTCAAAAGGACCTATGTTATTCAGAGGGTTTATTGAGATCGTATTTACCCCTTTGAGTATTAGAGGTAGAATATAAGCTAAACAAAATCGTCCATGGTTAACCAGAATATGAGAAAAATACGTCATCGTGTTGAAGGGAGTTCGTGAAATAAGCTGATTATGGAGTAGGCTACTTTTATCGCCAGGTTAAAAACAAATCGACTATGGGATTGCAGTGCGCACGCACATAGGCACGTACCTTCTCATACATACATACATACATTTCCTATCTCACACACACACACACACACACAGCCTCTCCCTTGTGCCTCGTATTTTACCGTGTTCACACCAACAGCTATTCTGATGCTAATTGTGGTGTTGGCCCCCATCCTCTCTCTCTCTCTCTCTCTCTCTCTCTCTCTCTCTCTCTCTCTCTCTCTCTCTCTCTGATATGACGATTGTATGAATGGTGAGACAAGTAATTTATTAGGATCTCTATAATACCACAACGCATGGAAGGGGACACCAAAATTCACTCAAAATACTATGTATACCTTTTCATGTTAAGGCCATCAATACAGCTTTTGTTTACTTATGTATGTATATATATATATATATATATATAGAGAGAGAGAGAGAGAGAGAAAGATAAGCGGGGCACAGTTAGAGTGTACATGTAATAAACTGTATATCCTTTCCTAAAATTCCTTAAATGTTCACATTTCTAGGCTTCTTCTTTTGTATAATATGTTTTAACTTCTTTCTCACTTGCCCCATACATCCCCTACATTACACAAGCCTCCTTCCTTTCTGACATTAAGGGGAGATGCGTCGGGGTTTTTCTAGATCCCTTTCTCCCTCGTGTTTAGCCCCATTAGTTTTCAGATTTTAAGATGTCTGCCCCATTAGTTTGTCGATTTTAAGACCTTCCGCCCCATATCCTTGTCAATATTAAAACCTTTCGTGCTATTTAGGTGTAATTTTGGAAGAACATTTTTACCGAATAATGTACAAATTTATCTAGAAGGGGGATCTAATGGATGTGATTTTAAGTTTTAAGTCTAGGGAGGAAACTAGACAAATAAGTAATAAAGGAAAACATCGACACAAAAGTGAACCATCTCCCCTTAATACGCCCCTTCTATGTAGTTATTTTATTTTGTTTTCCACTTTGGCGAGAGCATCATCCATTTTCCCCGTGCCTTCATCATCATAACTTTGCTCTTTTTATTCTGTCACTAGTTTCCACTCCTCATTTACTAAGTCGTTCCTTTACTTTATATATATATATACATATATATATATATATATATATATTGATTATATTTGGTTTATGATTTTGTTTTTCTTTGAGAGGGGGGGGGGGGACTTATTAGAAGATATTATTTAGTTTAGGAAGGACCAATAATAGTTAGAAACTATTAATCAAGGGCATTTACTTGTATATTGGATTCATTGTGTTCTTATAAGCTAAAAGAAATCGTCTGTTACCCATGATAAATCGATCTTCATTTGAGTTGCATACACCACTGCAAATCAATCCCAAAATGTTGCTTGATCATAGATAGCCAAAAATAAGCTCATGTAATTTGCCTTGCTTTCTGGTGTGTGGTTGTCACAAGGGTAAATACTATCTCAATTAGGCTAACCCTCTGACTTCCATATTCCCTTATAAACCCGAAACAAAAGTAATGCGTAATCAGACTTTGAAGGGCTTGAATTGATAGGCTATGCCATGTTATATTACGCTCTTGTATGTGCCGTATACCCTCTCTTGTTTTCTATTTATTCCTTTATGTGCTATGTGGCCGCCCTTGGCATTTACGTTGAGTTAACCTTGAAAATGTTTGTTTACATACGTTTTCTGTGACGTGTTTTGGCACAGAGAATGAGATCGGAATGCTAAAGTGGAGCAAGAGAGAGAGAGAGAGAGAGAGAGAGGGGAAGGGGGAGGGGGAGGGGGGAGGAGAGAGGAGAGAGAGAGAGCGAGCAAACAGTAATAAAACTACTGATCCATACCGAGCTGTGAATATGACCAAATAGTAGGCTACACAAGAGAGAGAGAGAGAGGTATATTTAATATTATTTATTGATCTACCGGTGTGAGAGAGAGAGAGAGAGAGAGGGGGGGGGGGGGAGGTGTGCAGACAGTGATAGACAGATACATAACATAATCTACACGGGCATTTAAAAGTTAGTAATATATTTAGATTACATGCGTGAGAGAGAGAGAGAGAGGGTGTGTGGGTGTGTTTGTGTGTGTGTATGTGTGCGTGTTTGTTTGTATATGTGTATTTGTGTTTGTGCGCGCGTTACAAGGAGATACAAAGAACAATCACTATACCAATGACCCTGCAAGCCATTCTAGGGAAAATTAACACCTGTACCGGTGAATCTTATATATTTCATTCTAGCAATACTTAGAGGACTTTGTGACGCTTAATATGTTAATATATGTTAGTATTTAGGGATAAGTGAGATCGCTCGAAGCCTGTTTATTGCTGGGGACTTTGTGAACTGAAAAAATCGTCTAATATTAGCCAAAATAGAGTTAAACAGACATCACAGGTACAGAAGTGGTTAATGGATAAAATGGAAAAAGGAAAATTATATCTGGTGTATCACATTCACTACAAGCCATACAGAGATTTACGTAGATTTACATAGGTACTCTGGCCACACAAACCTTACGATCGCAGCGAGGTGGTTAGGGCATAATTCTAATAGGGATAGCAAACTCGATAGTAAGGAAAAGTGGAAAGAAAGGATAGCAAAGAAGCAAAGGAAGAAGAAAGAAACGGAATAAGAAGGAGGAGGAAGAGGAGAGAGAGAGAGAGTGAGTGTGTGTGTGAGAGAGGGAGAGAGAGTCACGGGAGATCAGGATATGAGATGAGAGAGAGCGAGGAGAAACCCTATAAAGTAATAAAAGAAAGAAGATTAAATGCGAAAGACGGTGTAAGAGGGGAGAGAGGGGACCCGGTTTATTTATTACAACCTTCTTCTGTGTTTGTGTACAGTCGAGAACCATGTTAAGTAATATCGCTCTTATTAAAACTAATAACCCCCAATGGAAATTAATTAAAGCATGTGATCCTCCTGGGGTCCGAACCCAGGACACCACATACGGAAATTACACACTCAAACCAATATACCATCAAGACAGTTAAGGGTCAGCACATGACCACGATTTTAATATTCATTTATCGAATACTGGATATCAATCTAATCATGTACTGGACCTAACTGCACTATGTAGGCACCAATCGAGCAGGGCTATATATAGCCAGGGGAGGCCACATAGGCATATGACAAGGAGTTGCTGGAACTCCTGTTTAAATTGTCTGGCTTCCCCCACTATTTTCGTTTGTGCCTCACTTACAGAAAAAATAATCCAGCTAAATCTCTTAAACACCTCCTCCTATACATTTCACTACACTTGCAAACATACCACATTGTTATCCACAAACCTAAATTACCTCTGACATACCTTGTTGTTGGCTCTCTATCTCTCTTTCAACCTTGGGGGAAAACTTGTTAAAGGCAGATTTGCCTTTTGTCTCCTTCATTCACATAAAAAAAATACGACCACACTTCTTTCCAGTACAACTAAATCAAATTACAAACCTTGAATTTGAATCTCTTGCAGTCTTTCAACTTTGGGTAGAAAAATAATCTCTTCGTATGAAGGCTCGCTTTCGCTCGCCAAGAAAAAATCAGCACCTAAATGTGCAAGATCTTAAAATCACATCGTTTGCCAGGGGGAAAAATCGACACCTGAATGCCATGAAAGATCTTAAAATCTTCAAACAAATGTCAGCGAATGTCTTAAAATCTCAAGGCGAATGGGGTTTAACATAAGTGAGAAGAGGGTCCATAAAACACCCTTTAAATTTTGGTAAAGCCATAAGAAACCATTTTATAATTAAGGCTTAGAGAATGGTTTCTTTTAAATATTGGCCCGACTATATTAGTAGTGGTCAGAACTCGGTTACATCCCATAAACTGTTGAACCAGCAAGAAGAAGAAGGGAGATTACACGAAGACGGAGCAGGAAAGAGGAGATGAAAGAGGAAGGCGAGGAGAGTAAGACCAAACTATGTAGATTAAGGAAGGGGACAGAGAGAGAGAGAGAGAGAGAGAGAGAGAGTTAGTTAGTTAGTTAGTCAGTCAAAATAGAACTTCAGAGGCTATCAACCCTTCTGGGATTAAGCCAGCACACTGTAAGTCAAGAACAGTGTTAGGACTGCAGAGCCCCTTTTCGATAACTCCAGTCCCTTGAAGTCTAATAAGGAAGTTCGAGCTCTAAAATATGTGTTTGGATGGGGGTTTTTTTTCTTTTTTTTTTTACTCGTGTGTACCATTTACAAAATCTAGCTTTTATTTCTGCTAAATATTGATGTCTGCAGGTGGAACTTCTTTTCAGCCTGAGAGTTGCATAGGTCCAGTTTACCCTTAGAGGATAGGCTGACGCATTTATTGTCTGGCTATTTGACGATTTTATTTAGATTAGGAAGAACATATGGAAGTCAGCGGGATAATTGAGATGGTCTTTACCCATATAATTCCTACTGATCCTTTCTAAATTGTATACAATCGTTCAATATAAGCCAGAAGGAGCTGTCAAAATGTGTCTTAAAATTCAAAGGGTTAATGCCCAAAATACAGTTGCCGATCCATAGGCTAATTGCCTAAAAGGAGGTCCTGTGACTCTAACTGAAAGGGAAGCAGACCAGGAGAGGGTGAGAGGCAATCAAGGGCGAAAAGAGTGTTCCATAGAGTTACCTAGATGCAATGTATACAAAAGGAAGTTGAGCAACAACAGAGCTATGGGTTGAGGATACTAGGGTGAGAAGTTTCATAGAGTTACCTAGATACAGTGTAGATCAAGGAAATCAAGCAACAGCACAGCTATTGGTTGAGGATACTAGGGTAAGGGGTCCATTGAGTTACCTAGATGCGATGTACACAAAAGGAAGGCGAGCAACAACAGATCTATGGGGTGAGAATAATAGGGGGAGACTTCCAAAGAGTACCTAGATAGTGTAGAAAAAGGAAAACAAGCAACAATATATCTATGGGGTGAGGATACTAGGGTAAGGGGTCCATAGAGTTATCTAGATGCAAAGTACACGGTAATCAAAGGAAGACGAGCAACAACAAAAAATAGTAGCCTACATATTATATGCATGTATGTACAGTACATACTCAGGTACATTCCCCATAGCTGGGTGTGGCCGACTAGAGATAGAGCTCGAACATGTTTAACATTGAAAGTTCCAATTTTTAGGGTTCGCTATCACTTTCGCGTTCCCTTGCCCCTTTCTGTATCTCGTCTAGATGATAAATTTCACTAGAAAATTATAGACTGCAACACCGTTGATTCTTTTAAACTTCGCCTTGTCAAATATCTTGCTTCAAACCCGCGACTGACTGCGTTTGTAAATTAATAACTTTATTTTATTCCCCCCTCAGATTCAGCAAGGATTATTGCATATATATATTACTAAGACGTTACTCTTTTTTTCCCAGATATAAGAAAGATCACTTATAACTGTGTTATGTTACTAACCCATCTGTCCCCTACTAACTTCCTAATCCTGCCAAGGACATTAGTTCCAGGGCAGTAGTTCCCTTCCCAATTTTCCCTTACCCACTCTAAACCACTGTTCGGACACTTTATCCTCAGTGTTTTGGAGGACAAGCAGCCTAGAGGAGTCACTACCCTTGTTCTTGCTTATCTCCTGTGGACTCCATTGTACTTTCTTAGCGAGACATGATACACTTCGTAAAAAATTGCAAACAGGAGAATTCACACTGATTAATGCAATATCAATAATATATAAATAGTTATTTACTGCACTGAAGACTTTTTCAAATCTTGCAGGAAGGAGTTACATGAAAATTATGAATACAATTTTGAATATTTCTGGAAATGTTTATTGTATTCACCTTCGTAGGGACCTGTCAGAGTTGAAAGCTTCATTCAGATAATGTTCCAGCCTTCGACTGAGACATTTTCCTACCGAAATATGTACACATTTATGTCGAATGATGGTATTTAATTTAAGCTTCATGGAGGTCTTGGAAGGAAACTAAAATGTTAACATATGTGAACAGACACACGTCTCCTCTTAAGGGGGTATGGGCGTATTTATTTGCTTATTTATTTATATTTTTATTTTATTTTTAGTATCCTTCATGCCATGGAGCTAAAAAAAATGCAGAAAAAAATACAAATACAAATATAAATCAACAAATAAACAAGAACCCCCTTCAAGATACATTTGTAAATTTTTCGGTGGAGAAATATCCCAGGCGAAGGCCAGCTCTTCCTTAATTAAAGGCTGGCTATCGCTCGCCAGGAAAAATTCGAAGCCTAAATGGCACGACCGCACGAAAGGTCTTAATATTGACAAAGAAATGGGGCGAAAAGTCGTAAAATCTGAAAACCAATGGGGCTAAGCATGAGAGAGAATGGGGGTAGGGGGGGGGGGGAGTGGCACGATAAATAAGCCCAACTTGACCCCTTCAGGTCCACGACGCATTTTGACGCTTTGGTTCTGGCTAAAACTAGAGGATTTTATGCTTAACCGGGGGGGGGGGGGGGTTCCCTTTTTCAGTCGATTTTGTTCATGTATTAATTACATTTCTAGTTTTCTCCCTAGACCTCCATCAAATAGCGAGCCTGTAAACAAATTACGGAACATTTTTCTATCAAAAAATTTACAAATATATCTTGAAAGGGGGTCTTGGGGTTATTATTTTAAGCTTGCTGGAGGTCTAGAGATGAAAAAAAATATATATATATTAAATGAGCAAATATATACGCCCAATCCCCCCTTAACGCATGCGTACTATCCACTTCCAAGGATTGAGTGAAGGCGAATACTGTAGGAAGATAAATTATTAACCGCTTCTATACAGGCGACGTGTTTTTGTTGTTTTTTTCTAGCGATATTTCCGTGCAGTATATACCATTCATTGTTTTCTGTTCTGTTGTCCCTATTCTGGCTCTGTCTTGAGTCGTAGTAGTTGTTGTTGTTGTTGTAGGGAAAGAAAATAATAGGAGAGAGAGAAAGAGAAAAAACTAGACTCCTCGCCTCACTTGGTCCTTCCCGTTCCAATCCTGAGGGAAAGGAGGTGGAGGAAATGGTGCGGGGAGAGAGAGAGAGAGAGGGGGGGGGGGTATAGGAGTGAAAGGGATGTTATTACGAAAGAAAGAATGGGAGATCGTTGTTCTAGAAGGGATAGTTTGGCTTCTGAAACATATTAAACAAATATTTAGCTATTTTATAATTAGGAGAGAGAGAGAGGGGGGGGGGGGGGGGGAGTAACGTGAAGGAAATAAGGGTTGTAACATTTGGATTGCATGTTATGAAGGAGTGTGTGTCTCGTTTAACTGAGTGGGAAATATGTAAATGAGAGAGAGAGAGCGAGAGGGGTGGGGGGCGGGAGCATATGTGAAACTTGATAAGTAAGAGAGGATCAAAACTAGCATGAGTTTTAAAAAATACAACGCTACTACAGAAGAAACAAAATTACGATTGAATGTTAATATACAGTATACTGAGATAAACTATAATTGCATGTACATGAACACCACAGTTTGCGATCCAAGCAAGCTGGATATGAGTAATAACAAACTCCAATATAAAGACAATTGGTAAGAGAGAGAGAGAGAGAGAGAGAGAGAGAGAGAGAGAGAGAGAGAGAGAGAGAACATGTGAAACTTGAGAAAAGGCAGCAAAAATATGAACAAATTTGCAAAGTGCATTTGTACGTCTAACTTGAGATATAACTTGAAAACTTTAGATTGAATTTTGAAAGAGGGAGAAAGCATTCTTCTGTGCAACATGATAAAAATTAAAATAGAATGCTATGAGAGTTAACATTGGGTTACACAAAATCATAGACCACACAGACCTTACGTTAATCCGACCTGAGCCTAAGAAACTCAAATTGAGAGAGAGAGAGAGAGAGAGAGAGTGAGTTTTTTAAGGAAGAAATGCAAATAAAGGATATGTAAGCAGGAATATATATAATGGTAGGCATTATTTAAAGTGTATGTGTGTGTGTGTGTGTGTCAAGCATAGAGGGCATACATATGCCTAAGAAAGAGACTTGATACATTATGATAAGTTCGCCACACTTCTAGTGGCACCGAGGAGCTGAGAGAGAAAGACGTTGTTACCTTACCTTGTTACCTTGTGGAGATTTCGGTCAACGACCTCAGCTACTGCCGCTGCTTCCTCCCTGGCCCTGCTGCCTCCAATGAAGTGGTACTCGGTGAACCAACTTGTTGTAGTGTGGCCACGTATGGTAGGATGGCGTGGGAGGTGTGTCTTCTATCTTCTGTAGGAAGGTATCTAGATGTTTTTTGAAAACCTCTACCGTACAGGATGACATATTCTTTAGGTAGGTGGGGAGACAGTTGAAGAGCTTAGGCGCTGATCTGCTGAAGGAGTTTGCCCGCAGTGTCATGGTGCTTCTTCTGATGGTATTCAGGCCTTCTACATAGCACGATCTCCCCCTTGTCCTTTTTGGGCTGAGCGTGATTCCTATATTGGGTACGTGGCCTTCAAGAATTTTCCAGACGTAGATTATCTGGTATCGTTCTCTACGCCTTTGGAGCGAGTATAGTTTCAGATGTTTAAGGCGATCCCAGTAGTTCATCTCTTTCACGGTCTCAATTCTATTAGTAAAAGTTCTTTGGACACCCTCTAGCTCTTGAATTTCACCGATACTCTCAGGACTCCATAGTTGACAGCAATACTCAAGCTTTGGTATTATCATGGATTTCCAAAGAGTGAGCATGCATTCTTCATTTCTTGTAGAGAAAGTTCTAAGGGCCCAGCCTGATAACTTTCTTGCACTATTGACTATGTTGCTAATATGTGTGCTGAACTTTCTGTTTTGGCTCAGTGTTATGCCTAGGTCCTTGAGGTTCTCCTTAGTTGTAATTGTGCCCTGTGATGTGGTGTAATTTGCGGCTACTTCAAGGTTTTCTTTGCCATACCTCATTAGTTCAAATTTGCTTTCATTGAATTTCATGTTGTTTTTAGTGGCCCATGTAATATATTCTGTCCAGGTCTTGTTGCAGGAGAACCGTATCTTCAATTGTGCTTATTTCTCTGGTAACCCGAGTGTTGTCTGCAAACGAGGCTGTCCTGGAGTGTAGCACAGTGTTGTCAATGTCGCCAACAAGAACGAGGAACAGAAAGGGGCCTAGAACCGAACCGTGTGGAACACCGCTTTTGACTGCTGAGCTCTTTGAAAGTGTTCCATTTATTGCCACTTGTTGGTATCTGCCATGGATGGAGAAAACTGTGAATCCACTTGCCCAGCTTGCCTGTCACACCATGGGTTTTCAATTTGTGGAGTAGTACGCCATGGTCGACTTTGTCAAAAGCTTTGGCAAAGTCGAGATACACAACATCCATATTTTTACCACTTTCTAATTATTTTGTCTAAAATGAATTCTTGGTGGGCAAGTAGTTGTGACAAACAGGAGCGTCCCTTTCGGAAACCATGCTGGCCGTTATTGAAAAGTCCTTTTTTGTCAAAGAAGTTAACTAGATGTTCTCGTACTACTTTTTCAAATATCTTTGCGATGAAGGATGTTAAGACAACAGGTCTGTATGTACTGGCATTTCCCCTATTTCCTCCCTTATGAATAGGTGATATGATTCCTGTTTTCATAATTTCGGGAACAATGCCTTCATCAAGACTTTTTCTCCATATTTTATATATCAGTGGTGATAGCTCTTTTTTGCAGTTTTTTAAAAGAACTGAAGGCATACCATCTGGGCCAGCTGATGATGATTTGTTCAGTCCTTCAATAGCATTTTTAATGTCACTGGAAGAGAATTCAAAATCATGTAAGGTATCTTCATGAGTGTCATTTGAGTTGAAAAATGTACCTGGGGAAAGAATAATTTTGTCTTCAATAGGTACACTGAAAGAGGAGTCGTATTGCTTTCTTAGCATCTCAGCCATAAGGTAATGATCTTGTGTTAATTCACCATTGTCGTCGATTAGGGGACCAACTTGTGCTTTAATTTTCTGCTTCTTCTTTGCATAACTGAAAAAAGTATTTGCTGTTATTTTTTATTGCGTTTTTGGCTTTCCTTTCTTCTCTTTTATGTTCTTCTTCATGTGACGAGAGCATGTCACTTTCAATTTCCAGCAGCTTGTTTTTCAGGGCATTTTTCTTCGTTGATGCTGCCCTGAGGAGTTTTAGGGAGAAATACTTTCTTTTCTTCATGAGGATTCTCCTATCTTTTGAGATTCGCCGAGATGAGCTCTGGTTGGCTCTCCGAGGTGGGACGTGCTTGTTGCATATATCAAAGCACTTGCTCAGGAGAGTCTTGATCATTTGATCCGTTGATTGGCCATCAAGTAGTTCATTCCACTTTTCAATTTTCAATTTTTCTTTTATCTTGTCCCACTCAATGTCGCTGCTGAAGAAGTTTAGCTGCTTTAGCTCACTTAATGCTGCTGGCTGGGTGAGGGGTAGAGTGTTGTTGTTTGCTGGTGTGTAAGTTTTAACAGATATTAGTCTGTGATCTGATATAGTTGTGTCCTGGGTTTGATAGCTGTGAATGTGGTCCTGGTTCCTTGTGAATACTAAATCTAGGATATTCTCTTCTCGGGTTGGTGAATGGATGTGCTGAGTGAGGCTCAATTCTTCAACTAGATCAAGTAATTGTCTTGCTTGAATTGGTCCTCTTTGTCCTAAACTTCCATGGGCTGTATTGTTTTTCCAGTTTATTTGTGGGATGTTGAAATCTCCCAACAAGATAATTTCTGGGGAAGAGATGTGGCAGGCATTGATGCTATCTTTCATCATCCCTAACATGGTGCCAAAGCTTTCTTCGCTGCTACCAGGTGGGCGATAGATTGTGAATACTAATGTGTTGATCTTGGTAATTTTAATTCCTAGCATTTCACAGTAACGGTCTGAGTAAAAGCAAAGTTTTGATGCACTTGGGGCTAGGTCAGCTCGTAGATAGTTTATAACTCCTCCGTGGGAGCGTTCAATCCGATCAGTTCTGAAGATGGAGTAGTTTGGTATGTTAATTTCACTATCTAGTATGCTAGGATTTAGGTGAGTTTCTACAAGGGCCAAAAACATGAAACTTTCTTCGTCCGCCAGTTCCGCAAGGTAGGGTACCTTATTTTGGTTGCATGAAGGATATAACCCTTGTATGTTCCCACATAGGAAACTTTCTAGTAGACTGTTTGCCTCCCTACTGTTGCACTGAGTTGTGTTGGGATGAACTGAGGCTGGGGAACTTGGGGGTACACCATTGTTTGGTTTGTTCCTCTGGGCTGACCGTTCATAATTTGGGTGATCAGGCTGGATATCTGGTTGGCTACTTGATTTTGTATTCCAGAGAGTTGCCCTTGAAGGTTCTCCATTAATTCTGCTTTCAGCGTTTGGATTAGCCCTAAAAAATACATCCTGTTTGAGTCAGTTGTGTTTTCGGGTCCTGTCTGGAGATCATAAACTTTGCTCATATTTTGTTGCTGAGCTCGGTTTGTAGCTGAAGTGTCTGCCTGTATGCTTTGTACTGCTTCGTGGTTAGGCCTATGAGTGTTGTTTGGGCTCTCTAACTCGGTTATCTGTGTACCCCTCACATGGGTAAACTTGCAGTCATTATTAGGACATTTCTTGCTTCTAACCGAGTTCCTACACATCTTTGGGTGGTAGTCTGTGCAGCGATGTCCTAGTTTGCATCCTCGTTTGTCCTTGTAGCCAAATTTGATGAGTTTTTGGCAGGGTTTGGAGTGCAGAAAAGTGCATTCCTTTCCAATTATTCCATGTCTGCAGTTATTCTTTTTGTAAGTAATAATTAATAAAAGGAGAGAGAGAGAGAGAGAGAGAGAGAGAGAGAGAGAGAGAGAGAGAGAGAGAGAGAGAGAGAGAGAGAGAGAGAGAGAGAGAGAGAGAGAGAGAGAGAGAGAGAGAGAGAGAGAGAGAGAGATCAAAGCAAAGAGGGAAACAGAAAGATTGGGGGGTGGGGGGATAGGGAAGGGATGGAAAAGGCCTAAGAAGTGTAATGTGAGACGTTTCTTGGAAGGCCCGGTGAGGGGAGAAGGGGGAAAGGAGATTGAGAGCGAGAGAGAACGAGAGCGAGAGAGAACGAGATCAAGAGAGTGAGAGTGAGAGAGAATGGGGGAAAGGGAGATTCAGTGTGTCAGAGAAAGAGAGAGTGTGTGTGTGTGTGTGTTTGAGAGAGTTTAAAAGAGTAGGAATTAACCCTTAATTTTATTCTAGGAAGAAACCCTTCAATATAATCATAATGTTTAATTCATTACATGGTACCACCATAGCATTTGTTTATTGCTCAATGCTCATACTTTTTGTGGAGAGAGCTTGTGTGTATCTTGTGTTGTAGTGTGTTTGTGTGGATATGTGTTATGTTTCAATGTGTGTGGGTGTGGGTGTGTATTTTCGCCGTAAAGTAAACATTCCTTGGGAGTTAGATGATTTCATTGATCATTCTGCTCCCTTAGTTTATTATCATCAAGATAACCTATTTAAGAGAGAGAGAGAGAGAGAGAGAGAGAGAGGAAAATCACCCATCGCCTAATGGGAGATATTAAGATTTAAAGCTTTGAGGAAAGGCGGTAGGTTTAGTATGTGTGTGTGTGTGTGTGTGTATGTGTGTGATAACAATAACACGGGACGTAGTTGAGCATTAATAATACAAATAAACATAAAAAACATAAATAATTATGCTAGTTTTCGAGAGTGGATACATAATTGGAATAGAATGGTGAACTATTTAAGAAAAAGGTAAAAATATAACAACGTAGAAATAGGAGAGAAAGGAAGGAAGGAAGGTAGGGAAGCAAAACGAAAAGATATAAAGTGAAATTGGTCAGAAAAATTGAATAACAGAGTGAATGGTGAGTGAGTGAGAAAGAGAGAGGGTGGGGTGAAGGTTGCGAGGGGGGTAGGGGTCAATTTTGAATAGATAGTTGAGAGTAAGATTTACTAAGTACCTAAAGAGCCTTGAGGTTCACTAGATATATGATGGTGTGAAGAAGGGTGTTCATAATGTATATACGAGAGAGAGAGAGAGATTGAGATTGAGATTGTATGTAAGGGAAACTAAACATAAGCTCGTCTTTAGATAGTGATGTTGCTGTGTTTTTATCACTTTGACAAGCATCATATGCACCATGTTTAAATGAGAGAGATAGAGAGAGAGGGAGAGAGAGAGGGGGGGTAGAGGGGGATGCGAATATATGTGAGCGAGAGAGGGAGGGAGGAAGAGGGAGTGGGGAGAGGAGGGAGGGGGAGGGGTACTAGGGAGATTAGGAGAGTTAGCCAGCATGGAATGAGAGGGTTAATGATGAGAGATGAGAGTGTTGAGGGGAGAGCAAAGAGTGGTGGTTTAGTGAGAGAGAGAGAGAGGGGGGGGGGAGTGTGTGAGAGAACTAGTGATTATAGTGGTGTTATAGTGAGAGTGAGTGTTATGAGAGGTCAATGTGGCGGCTTAGAGAGAGAAAACAAAAGAGAGAAAGAGAGAGAGCAATGAGGAGAAAATGTGAGCTTGAGAAGGAGGGGACATAGAATAGGGTAGATCAAATCAAGGTTGTAGAAAGAGACAACAAAATACAACTTATTAAAGTATCTGTAAGAAGGAAAAAGTACAGAGAAATTAATTATTAGGATGAATCAGTCACATTAGCATAGAAAACGGAGAAATGACATTAAGGAGAATAACAATAAGGACAGAAAATGGGAAGTTCAGGGAGAGGAAGAGAACCAAGAGATACTGTATGAATAAAAAACTTACAAGAGAAAAACACTTAAAATAAAAAGGAGGGAATGGGAGATGCGAGGAAGGTTTTGGTCCGTTAACTATGCTTCTAGTAGGAGGGATATTCTCTCTCTCTCTTTCTCTTTCTCTTTCTCTCTCTCTCTCTCTCTCTCTCTCTCTCTCTCTCTCTCTCTCTCTCTCTCTCTCTCTCTCTCTCTTAGCTGCCTATCTATTTATCCATATATATATATATAAACCGTTATTTTATTTTTCATTATCAATATTATTTTTATTAATCTCACCACCACACCCCCAATGAAATTAATTAAAGTATATATGATCCACCGGGATTCGAACCCGGGTTATCACACATATTTTTGCCACCTTAACCATTACACCACCAGGACGGTTAAAGGTTTATGCACACGCCTACGACTTATTATCCATTCTCGAATACTGGATATTAATCTAATCATGTTCATATTCCCAACCGCACTATGGTAGCCTACTGTTTAAGTGAGAGGAAAGAATATTCATGGGGCACAGATCATATAGACCGGCCTCTCGAAGAAATATCCCTAAACCTACTAATAATATTATTTTTATTAATCTCACCACCACACCCCCAATGAAATTAATTAAAGTATATATGATCCACCATCAGAATGAGGCATTGAACTCCGATGGCTCCCTTATCATTTGAAAAATAAATGGAGATGCCTAGAAATTAGGACAAATCTGTTGATATTGTTCATGCAACCCAGTCGCAAGATGTATATAGTTACTAATGCATTTATTAACTATAAATTATTTATTCGTTTGCAAGTTCGAGGCCAACTTACTGTGCTTCTGCCTGCTCTTCTGGCTGCCAATGGCCTGCCTACCATCATCATCCCTCCAGATCTCCTTGCCCGAAGAACAACCGAGAAGCCTCCCAAAAACAAGCCTTCCAACACTCAACTTCTGCCTCGACCACTCTGCCTTCAGAAGACTCAAACACCTAGAGTCCAGGAGGCAGCAACTTCAACACTGGAATTGTCACCGATGGAGGAGCAGGAGCCAGCTGAAGAACTGACCAATCCCAATCGCTACTTCGCACCCAGAGACCGAATAATAAACATATCCTCGCTCACCAACATCAACGACCCGCCTGCAACACCTTCAACTACCACCGAGCCTCCTGACCACCCCAGCATAAGTCAACTAAAAACACTTCGGAAAATACTCAAGCTGAACAAGTCCAAAATGCTACACAACAACCAGCAAGAATAATAGCAAGGTGGTTCAGCCCACCATCTTTTACGTCTCCAACTCTTCATCTTTCTTCACTTTACCTTGGACTTCAACTCTACTTTCATCACTCGTGGGGCCTCTCCTCACATCCCATCGTTCATCGTTTATTATTTCAATGAAAATTGAAATAGCGCACATTTTGTATTTATCTTTACTATATGTTTTGATGCAAAGAGGTGGTAATTAGGTATGGTAAATTACAGCCCATTTGCTCCAACCCTTCTTGACTTAAAATACCTTAGAGTTAAACATTTTTGGCGTAAGTATAGTGAACAAACTATAGTATAATTTAATGTATTAGTACCCTATATAACTGCTATACCCGATTGTACTCTGATAAAGGAGAAATCTTTACACAGGAGAATGTAGATGATGTTTGACAAAAGACGGTTAGTTAGTGAAAATAAGACTTCAGAGGCAATCAACCCTATTGGAATATTAAGCCAGCTCACTGTAAGTCAATATATATGAAGGACTGGAGCCCCTTTTCGAGAACTCCAGTCCAAAAGACGGTAAAATGGAAGTATAGCATATTAGGAACTTAAATAGGAAGGCAGATATAATTAAAGCTAAATAATGACATTAATCTTGAGGATCTAAATTCAAGCGTTTTAAGGAGAGATGGCTTGTTTTTCGTTCTTTCAAAATTACAAGCTCACTAACGTTCGCCAGGGAAAAAATCGACACCTAAATACCATGAAAGGTCTTAATATTGACAAAGAAATGGGGCGACCGGTCTTAAAATCGACAAACTAATGGGACAAACATCATCAAATCTGAAAACTAATGGGGCTAAACATGAGGGAGAAGGGGATCTAGAAAAATCTCCCCATAATAGAAAATCGGGTATACCGGAAGTTAAATAACGACATGCATCGTGAGGGAGCCCACCTCGCTTATTTTCTCTTTCTCTCCCTCTCTCTTTGGCTGGTATCCATTCGGCCACATTCAGCCAACTCTTTTAAGACGTTTATCCCCATCCAGGTGCCGATTTCTTCCTGGCGAGCGATAGCGAGCCAGTTTTGTATGGAGAAATCCGGCTTCGCCGGAGAATTTTTTCTATCGAAAAATATACACATTTAGCGTGCTGTCAAAACAAAAATATATATATACTGGCTTGCTACCGCTCGCCAGGAAAATATTGACTCCTGGATGGGGACAAACGTCTTCAAGCAGTAGGCTGAATGGGGCCTAATGGATACAAGCCAAAGAAAGAGGGAGAGAAAGAGAAAAAAAAAATCAAGGTGGGCTCCCTTAACCTCTTCCGTACCGACAGCGTTTTATACAGTTTAGTCTAGCTATATTTGGACGAGTTTGTGCAGTTCAACCCTTTCTGTACCGGCAACGTCTTCTTATGTTTGTTCTTGTTAACATTAAACCATCTTATTCAGTTTAATAAGGGCTTCCAGCAATTAACAGGCTTTGAACTATCTCACTTAGCCCTTTTTACTACCACATTTTTGTTTTCTTAAACTGTACAAAATCACCTAAATACAGTATAGCTAGAATAAAAATAAAAAGACGTCGCCGGTACAGAAGGGGTTAAGAAGGATCTGTGGTAGTAAAAAGGGTTACGTGAGATAGTTCGAAGCCTGTTAATTCCTGGAGGCTCTTTTCAAACTGCGTAACATCATCTAACAATAGCTAGAATATAATACATATGTCGCTGGTACAGTCGCGCTAATAAGTAATGTCTCGGCACCAAGTATGTTTTGATCAATAATTGGTATCAGCAATATCTAAGCTTCATTTCTGCATATCGAGTGAAATATACAAACATGATCCTACACCTATCCACTCTATTTAACATCTGGCAGATATTAATACAACCCAGAGAGAGCCAAAGGTAATGACAGCTGGGATATGACTTATTAGCGTGACCGTACAAAAGGGGTAAATTCAAATGGTATACAGCACACTGACCATCGACAATTGACCACTTGCGAGTTTCAGGCTATAAGGAAGTTCGGCCTGTAAACATCGATATTAAACACAAATACAGTCATTTTGAAGGTTTCTCACGGATAAATAGTATGCTGAATTGGGTTTTATGTATTTATAAATGTATTAAACCCGTATTATAGCTGGTTATTCTGCTAAATATCAATGTCTACTGCTCCAACTTCCTTATAGAACAAAACCAACAAGTGGTCAATTGTAGCTCCATGTAATTGTGAAGGGGAGTAAATTATAATTGTTATAATTGTTAGAGATCAAAACTGAATACAATCGATTATCAGTAGCCAGAATAAACTAGAAAGTGTATCGACTGTACAGTGGGGGTTAAGGAGGGATGGCGTATATATGTCGACGGTACAGTGGGGGTTAAGGAGGGATGGCGTATATATGTCGACGGTACAGTGGGGGTTAAGGAGGGATGGGCGTATATATGTCGACGGTACAGTGGGGGTTAAGGAGGGATGGGCGTATATATGTCGACGGTACAGTAGGGGTTAAGGAGGGATGGCGTATATATGTCGACGGTACAGTGGGGGTTAAGGAGGGATGGCGTATATGTCGACGGTACAGTAGGGGTTAAGGAGGGATGGCGTATATATGTCGACGGTACAGTGGGGGTTAAGGAGGGATGGGCGTATATATGTCGACGGTACAGTGGGGGTTAAGGAGGGATGGGCGTATATATGTCGACGGTACAGTGGGGGTTAAGGAGGGATGGCGTATATATGTCGACGGTACAGTGGGGGTTAAGGAGGGATGGGCGTATATATGTCGACGGTACAGTGGGGGTTAAGGAGGGATGCGTATATGTCGACGGTACAGTGGGGGTTAAGGAGGGATGGCGTATATATGTCGACGGTACAGTGGGGGTTAAGGAGGGATGGCGTATATATGTCGACGGTACAGTGGGGGTTAAGGAGGGATGGCGTATATATGTCGACGGTACAGTGGGGGTTAAGGAGGGATGGGCGTATATATGTCGACGGTTACAGTGGGGGTTAGGGGGGGATGGCGTATATATGTCGACGGTACAGTGGGGGTTAAGGAGGGATGGGCGTATATATGTCGACGGTACAGTGGGGGTTAAGGAGGGATGGGCGTATATATGTCGACGGTACAGTGGGGGTTAAGGAGGGATGGCGTATATATGTCGACGGTACAGTGGGGGTTAAGGAGGGATGGCGTATATATGTCGACGGTACAGTGGGGGTTAAGGAGGATGGGCGTATATGTCGACGGTACAGTGGGGGTTAAGGAGGGATGGCGTATATATGTCGACGGTACAGTGGGGGGTAAAGGAGGGATGGCGTATATATGTCGACGGTACAGTGGGGGTTAAGGAGGGATGGGCGTATATATGTCGACGGTACAGTGGGGTTAAGGAGGGATGGCGTATATATGTCGACGGTACAGTGGGGGTTAAGGAGGATGGCGTATATATGTCGACGGTACAGTGGGGGTTAAGGAGGGATGGCGTATATATGTCGACGGTACAGTGGGGGTTAAGGAGGGATGGGCGTATATATGTCGACGGTACAGTGGGGGTTATGGAGGGATGGGCGTATATATGTCGACGGTACAGTGGGGGTTAAGGAGGGATGGCGTATATATGTCGACGGTACAGTGGGGGTTAAGGAGGGATGGCGTATATATGTCGACGGTACAGTGGGGGTTAAGGAGGGATGGCGTATATATGTCGACGGTACAGTGGGGGTTAAGGAGGGATGGCGTATATATGTCGACGGTACAGTGGGGGTTAAGGAGGGATGGCGTATATATGTCGACGGTACAGTGGGGGTTAAGGAGGGATGGCGTATATATGTCGACGGTACAGTGGGGGTTAAGGAGGGATGGCGTATATATGTCGACGGTACAGTGGGGGTTAAGGAGGGATGGCGTATATATGTCGACGGTACAGTGGGGGTTAAGGAGGGATGGCGTATATATGTCGACGGTACAGTGGGGGTTAAGGAGGGATGGCGTATATATGTCGACGGTACAGTGGGGGTTAAGGAGGGATGGCGTATATATGTCGACGGTACAGTGGGGGTTAAGGAGGGATGGCGTATATATGTCGACGGTACAGTGGGGGTTAAGGAGGGATGGCGTATATATGTCGACGGTACAGTGGGGGTTAAGGAGGGATGGGCGTATATATGTCGACGGTACAGTGGGGGTTAAGGAGGGATGGCGTATATATGTCGACGGTACAGTGGGGGTTAAGGAGGGATGGCGTATATATGTCGACGGTACAGTGGGGGTTAAGGAGGGATGGCGTATATATGTCGACGGTACAGTGGGGGTTAAGGAGGGATGGCGTATATATGTCGACGGTACAGTGGGGGTTAAGGAGGGATGGCGTATATATGTCGACGGTACAGTGGGGGTTAAGGAGGGATGGCGTATATATGTCGACGGTACAGTGGGGGTTAAGGAGGGATGGCGTATATATGTCGACGGTACAGTGGGGGTTAAGGAGGGATGGCGTATATATGTCGACGGTACAGTGGGGTTAAAGGAGGGATGGCGTATATATGTCGACGGTACAGTGGGGGTTAAGGAGGGATGGCGTATATATGTCGACGGTACAGTGGGGGTTAAGGAGGGATGGCGTATATATGTCGACGGTACAGTGGGGGTTAAGGAGGGATGGGCGTATATATGTTATAATTGGTTTTATTTTTATTTTTATTGTATTTGTTTATTTTCCTCCCTAGACCTCCACCAAGCTTAAGGGGAGGTTTTTAGTTTGTTCCCTAGAATTCCATCAATCTTAAAATGACATCCCCTAGACCCCCTTTCAAAATAATGTTTTAAATTTTTCGGTAGAAAAATGTCCCGGCTGAAAGCCGGTTCCTCTTAAATTACAGGCTCGCTATCGCTCGCCAGGATAAAATCGACACCTGAATTGCATGAAAGGTCTTAATTATGGGGTGAAAGTTCTTAAAATCGCTAAACTAATGGGGCAAACGTTTTATAATATCAAAAGCAATGGGGCTAAACATGAGGGAGAAAGGGGTCAAGAAAAAAATCCCTCAAGTGGAGATCTCCCCTTAAAGAAACAACCCCCAAGACTTTCCTTCAAGATAAATGTAAACGATGTGTCGGCCAAAGGCCGGCATCTTCTTATATTACAGGCTCGCTATCGCTCGCCAGGAAAAAATCGACACCTAGATGACACGAAAAGTCTTGATATTGACAGAGAAATGGGGCGAAAAGTATTTTAAAATCGCGAAACTAATGGGCCGAACGTCTTAAAATCTGAAAACTAAAGGGGCTAAACAAGAGGAAGAAGAGGGACCAGAAAAACGACCCATCTCCCCCTCAGGGATTGTATTCAACCTCTGCTGTAAACAACGGGACTTAATTTTTTTTTTCAATTGGCGGTAAAATAGCCTACAAAGTTCGCATTAAGATTTCTCATTTATTTTGAAGATATTAGAGTGAAATTTGGTGTTAATTATATAAACTTGGCCTTACTATGATGCAGAGACAGTGTGGTTTCATATTATTTCATTCAGTATCGAGACATTAGAGTGAAATTTGGTGTTAATTATATAAACTTGGCCTTACTATGATGCAGAGACAGTGTGGTTTCATATTATTTCATTCAGTATCGAGACATTAGAGTGAAATATGGTGTTAATTATATAAACTTGGTCTTACTATGATGCTGAGACAGTGTGGGTTCATAATATGTTGTCATTCAGTATCGAGAAATTAGAGATAAATATGGTGTTAATTATATAAACTTGGTCTTACTATGATGCAGAGACAGTGTGGTTTCAATTATTTTATAAGCCTTCGGTCAAGCAACCATCCAATTCATCTTATCTATGTATTTGCAACATATTCTCAGTTACATAAGTTCTCTTAGGCTTTCTTATAGCGGAATTTCGGTGTGAGTATCCTAGGTTCGAATCCATGGAGTACCACATGTATACATTAGTTTCATTGATTTAATTAATTAGATATATTTGTAAGTTCATTGGTGGGTTGGTGATAATATGAATCTAAATATTCAAATACCTAGATACAGCGTGTCCGTGAATATTTATACCAATTACCAAGCTGCCAGATCAAGTTATTTTAATAGATACAAGGATGTTCTTTAAGAAATTATTTCGCATCTTCACAGAGCGAGTTTGATGGAGGTATAGGGAGGAAACTAAGAATTAAACGAATATATAAATCAATAAACCCCCAAAAATAACTACTGTCCCCTTAGTGCTGAGGAAGCTAAAGTATAAATTTCTCATACGCTTTCCTATCCTACTATATTATAGTAGGATAGGAAAATGTATGAGACATTTGATTGTTATTTGAAGCTAACGATGGTGAAAATAATGAAGAAATGTAATAGGAGTGACATGTTTGCGCAAGGATTATGAGAAACGAAACAAATATAATTATATACATGCACGTTTAATTCGTAAACAGACTAAGGAATTACTGATTGTCTTTTCTTTTGTGCAGGTATGTTACGCAAAGCTGGACTGCTGAGGTGTTGATCGAACTGGTAAGTTGTTCAAGGAGAGAGAGTTATACAGACACAGATACTCAGACCACACAGACCTTGCGGTCCCAACTAGGTAGTCTGGCCTTAATACTACTAGACAGGTACAGTTTATAGTGGAAGAATAGGACAGTAAAGTTGAAGGCTCTCTCCCCACCCTCCGCTCCCTCCGGCTAATCAGCAGTACCGGAAAATAGGATAAAGTGTCACCTTATGGGTCAGGAAATGCCCACAAGTAAAGTTGTTTATATAGTATTTGAAGAAATTAGTTTGAAAGGGAAATTACACATGCCTATTGATTAATTCATATCAATTTAATCTTCATCAGATGATCGTCCAGTCTTTTCTTAAACGTATCAATTGAATTACCGTCGACCACCTCCCTTGGTAAACTATTCCACTCTTTAACCACAATGTATGTGAAGAAATGTTATGTCACATCTAAGGATGCCTTTTTTCTAATTAATTTAATTCCATTACCTCGGGTTGCAGCACTGTTATTAATCGTGAACAGTGCACTGATATAATTATACTCTGTCAAATCCTTTAAGTATCTTAAAACACTCGATAAGTTGGCCTCGCAATCTTCTTTTCTTAAACGAGAACAAATTTAATTTCTTTAATCTTTCATAATATGGCTTGTTTTTTCAGAAAGGGAATTAGTTTAGTTGCTCTACGCTGTACAGATTCGAGTTGTGTAATGTCTTCCTCGAGATACGGGGACCAGAACTGAACGCCATATTCAAGATGGTGTCTAACAATGCTTTTTGAATAACGGCAAAATATTGTTTTTCGTTTTTATAGATAATATTTATTTTGATAAATCCTAAGTCTTTGAGAGAGAGAGACAGAGAGAGAGCGAGAGAGCGAGCGAGCGAGCTACTGCATTTATACATATAGACGCAGAGAGAAAGAGATTAGAGAGGACAAACAAACACAGAGACAGATGTGATACTAAGAGATAAGACCTGATATACCTTAATCCCATGCCCCCAATCCAACATAGCGTCCCTTGTTGACCCAGGAATCAGCTGACTGCACGGCTCTGTTGACACTCGATCAGCTGACTCAAGGGGGCGCATCAAACGAGAACTTTTACTTCACCATCTATATTTCTGGGATCTTCTGCATCGGTATGGTAAACTAAAATGAGGGTAGATACTTTTAGGCGACACAATTCGGATAGCAATTAAAATCATGAGCTATCAGTCGGTAGTTGGAGATGCAAGTTGAGGGAAAAAGTGCTCGTGTGATACCCAGATTGAAGGTAAACAAACCAGGTGGAGGGCCGCCATATTGGTATGCCAGAGGGGAGGGGAGGAGAGGAGAGGAGGGGTGGAAGGGGTGGTGGTGGTGGATCGGGCTTATCTGGGAGTGCAGCAGGTGAGAGAGAGAGAGAGAGAGAGAGAGAGAGAGAGAGAGAGAGAGAGAGAGAGAGAGAGAGAGAGAGAGAGAGAGAGAGAGAGAGAGAGAGAGAGAGAGAGAGAGAGAGAGAGAGAGAGAGAGAGAGAGAGAGAGAGAGAGAGAGAGAGAGAGAGAGAGAGAGAGAGAGAGAGAGAGAGAGAGAGAGAGAGAGAGAGAGAGAGAGAGAGAGAGATGAAAAAGACAGGTGGAATGAAGAATAAAGAACAAAAAAAAGCAAAGCTTGACAAAAAAGGAGATTCATTGAGGGGAGGGGGAGACTATGTACAGTATACGTAAGACAAGAAAGACAGAACATATTGGAAGAGACGAGCATAAAAGAGTTCTGAGAATGGGAAGAGGGGGATATACAAATGGAAGATTCACAGAGTAACGCTAAGTACACAGACCTTGCGATCCCAGCGAGGTGGTCAGGACTTGATTCTAGTAGAGATAGCTAACCCGAGAGTAAGGGACAGTGAAAGGAAAGGATAACAAAGAAGAAGGCTCTCTCCCCACCCTCCGTTCCCTCCGGCAATTGCCGTACATGAAGACAGTTGGAAGTGAATAACCTTGCAGATCTTGGAAATCGCCAGAAAGAATGTATAGAGTTAGAAATGGGAAGTAAATTGCATGCAAAGCTTCACTATAATAGTAGTAATATACTGTATACATATAGATTTGTTTCTGATTTGTTTTTCCCTCAGTTAGCTCTCTTCAACTGGAAGCAGTGTTCGTTACTACCACATCTATCATTTGGGAAGTCCAGGAAATATGTGTGGATGTCTACAGCCAGTTTGCTCTAGTTCCTTTTGAATCAGGGTTAAACAAATATTGTTAAGTTCGTTGGCGTTACCTGTAGCCAACTGCAAAATTTTAGTATTAGTACTGTTAAGATGACTCGTTAGTTAAAATAGGACATCAGAGGCTATCAACCCTATTGGATAATTAAGCCAGCACACTGTAAAGTCTAGTAAACCGTCAGTATTGGAGTCTTTCAGGGAGAGTCCATTAGTCCCTTGTTCATAGAATTCATATTAAAAATGATCAGTACGAATAAACTTGAACTTTTCTTTTTCTTTTTTTCCCCCTAGCGGGGGAAGGGGGGGAAAATAGAGGTTTTGGTCAGGAAGATAAAGTAGGAAATTTTGAAATAAAGTAGTAGATTAAAAGTTAATGGGCATACCACCTTGCTTTATTCAGGGTGATGATGAACCGAGTTATCTTTCATCATATTCATATTCATTTACTGCATTACTACTGGTTTAATACGTTATCATATGGCTATGATGTAAGAAAGATAAATACCACAGTAATCTCGTATGTGCATTGTCACAGGAAAATTGTATACACGACTAATCAAGGAAGTGGGAGGGGAAATAAAAAACATTTGGAGAGAGAAAGAGATAGAGAGAGGCGATGTGAACTAGGAGCGAAAATAATTATAACTATGAAAGTAGAGAGGAAGAGGGAGTGAAATTCATTACAACTACAGAAACGAGAGCGAAAGAGAGAGTAGGGGGGCTACATAATAAATGTATACCCTTTCACGTCTGCTATCTTGAGGCTACCTTGATAGTACGTGGCCTCCTGTTACCTTGGAAAAGATGGAGCCTTATTATCATTTGTATTATTAGTAGTATTTTATTTTATTTATTTATTTATTAATTATTTGTTTTAAATACTCATAGTCCTACAGGTTGTCAAACGAAAGCAGAGTCCATTCTTTATAGTTTTCATTATTGCATACGCAAAGAATCATATTATGACTTCAAATTGTGTCTTTGGAAGTGATAAGATGGCCAAAACAATGTTATGTCATGTTAATTGTCTTGTATTCTTTCTCATCATCATTAAGTCTTCAAACATAATAACTCCGGTTTGTCACCCTGAGTACTGTTCCAAAGCTTCGGAGGTAGTATAGGTGTTATATGTTTATTTAATGTAGTACAGAAATCATGTACACTCGGATGCCATAGTTTCTAGCCCACTCATATATATTCGTGGACTTCATCTATTTCTAATTATGAAAGTATATCTCTGGAAACGAATTAATTAATATAATTTGTTGTACATCAACTACAAACACTATATATTCTATCTACTGAAAAGCAAGTTCTATCCAAAAATCAATCCGTATAGTTATAATTGCAGAAAGGAATAAAATAGGGGGTCCACGAATTCTTATGAGTGGGTTAGAGACTATGGCATCCGAATGTACAGTACAGCTCAGAATATAACTAAAAATATATTGTTATTCCCTTGAGATTATTACTAGATTACCTTGAGATTATTACTAGATTACCTTGAACCATTAGTCGGTCTATTACCTTGAATCACATTGAAATTTATCTTGAGGCTACCTTGGATTCGCTGTCACCAACAAGCATTAAGATTAACAACAGTCTAGTGGTATACCATTCTTGCTAAAGTTAACCTTCAGCTTCTATTGAAGTTCCTTAAAATTACCCTAATTACTCGTTGAAGTACCTCAAACTTTTCCTGAAGTACCTTAAAATTACCCTTAATGTACATTGAAATATCCATAAATTACCTCCAGATTGCCTGTAGATTGCCTTGAAGTTTTTTTTTAATTACTCTTATTTTACATTGAAATACGTTAACATTTCCTTCAGATTACCTCTAGATCACTTTAGTTATTTATAATTGCCCATATGTTACATTCAAATACCTTAAAAATTACCTTCAGATTACCTTGAAGTCACCTTGAGGCTACCTTGGATCTGCTGTCACCACCTTATTTTACATTGAAAACCTTAACCCCTTCTGTACCGGCGACGTCCTCTTCATTTTTTTCTGGCAACTATTAGACGATTTTATGCAGCTTAGGAAGGATGTCTACCAATTAAAAAGCTACAGACTATCTCTACCCATCTTATTAGCTATCATTTAGCCTTTCTAAGCTTCATAAAATCGCCTAAATGTAGCTGAAATCAAATATGAAACAAGTCACCGGTACAGAAGGGGTTAAATTACCTTCAGATTACCTTGAGGCTACCTTGAGGCTACCTTGGGTCCGCTAACTGTCGCCAAACAAAACCGGTCACACACATTAAGATAACCAGTCCAGTGGCAGAAGCTCACACATACCAAATCAACTGGCCTACAGCGAGCCAAATATGTCGGGGTCACAGTTGCCAGTCTCTGCCATCTTCTTGAACTTAGGAGAGTTTAGGGTAATTTTTCCTTGGATCCTCTTCTCCCTCTTGTTTAGCCCCATTAGTTTTGATATTTTAAGATGTTCGCCCCCATTAGTTTGGTGATTTTTAGATCTTTCGCCTTATTTATCTCCATTTTATGATATGTTGTGCCATTTAGGTGTCGATTTTAAGATTGATGGAGGTCTAGGGAGCGAACTAAAAACCTCCCCATAAGCATCTTAATAAGAATGTAGTCAATGCTAATCCATATCCCTATACTAGTTGTTTTTATGAATCGAGGTGTTATCAAGTTATCCTAAGCATTACTCTTCTATAATGTATAAACCACATAAATTGGCTTATTACAAGTTGACCAAATATGCCGATGATACAGATGCCAAAGTTTGCTATTTTCTTGAACTTTATCCTTCTTATTCTTCTCCCCTGACGATACCCTTCTCCTTGTTAGCTGAAATGATAATAGTAGCCTAATTGGTCCCTGCTTCAATTGTTTTTACTAATTTGGGTAATGTTTGTAAGAGTCGCTCCTCTATAACACACATGCCAAATTTTCTAACTTACAGCTGGACAAAATATGTTGCTAAACAAAAATTGTATCCGCGATTTTCTTGAACCTTTGTTGCACAGTGATACCCGAAATAATAATGAATAAATCGACATAATTCCTTTGAAAATCACTTCGCCACACTGTTTATGTTTTACCAATTATATCACTGACATTTAGATATTAACTTAGCAGCTTATGTTGTGTATTATAAGATCTCTGATAATCACTCTTCCACATTGTATATGTATGTATATTATGTATGTAGGCCCTATGTGTACTAATGTGTATATATATTGTATATTATTATATTTTTTCACCAACCAACTTTACTTCTAAACTCAATTAATGAAATCAACAAATACATGTGGCACTCCAAGGACTCGAACCTAGGATACTCACATCGAAATTCTGCGCATTTATGCATTACGCTATCAAGACAGTTACCATACCAAATAAATTGTTGACAGTATCCACGTTGAAAATAACTTAGTCACTTAATTTACTCTATTCACGAGTTTTCTAGATTGTATCAACTAATGTTCTTCTTTTGGGCATAATAACAGTTCTTTGGACATAATACAAATGCTCTACTGCTGATCTTCAAGGCCTACTCCACATACCACTGCCAACTACTCAGGTCCAATTATAATCATGTTTATGGGCTGAGTTATTGTACCACTGGCTCGCAGAAATGTTTACCTAGGAAAGTAGAAAGTAGCTACGAGGTGCCGTTGTAAAGGCTTAACCCTCAATACCTTCACCTGACCTGACCTTCTTTTTCTTCTTCTTCTGCTTCTGCTTCTTCTCCTTGTCGAAGTTGCTATCCTCGCTGTGCAGAAGGGCAGCTTGCCTAGTTACCTGCTTCTCCAGAGAAAGCTTGAGCTTGGGCGACGCTCTCCTCGGTGCTGCTAGGAGAGTAGCGAACACAACCTTAGGTAACCTTAGGTAGGTATACAGGTAGAAAATTGGTTCGTCATAGAAGAGATATTTATAAAGTAAATGAAGAAAAAGCTTAAGTAGAATATTTTTCGTTGTTAGGCTCTATATTATGGAAGCTAAACTATATATTATTAATTTCACCACAACACCAAACACCCCCAATGAAATTAATTAAAGTATATATGATCCGCCGGGATTCGAACCCAGGTTATCACACACAGATTGTTGCCACCTTAACCATTACACCTCCAGGACGGTTAAAGGTTTATGCACACGCCTACGACTTACCGGTATTATCCATTCTCGAATACTGGATATTAATCTAATCATGTTCATACTCCCAACCGTACTATGGTAGGCCTAATGTTTAAGTGAGAGGAAAGAATATTCATGGGGCACAAATCATATATCCTGATTTGTTTTGGATTAGTTTAGTAATCTATTGGCACTTGTAAAGCGATTGTACTAGAGTTTTTGTACATAAAACACAGAGAGGGATTAACTCGTGTGGACAACTGTACATGAATATTGATTACCGGACAGGTGGTGGATGGATGGATGGGACGGGCGAGATGGTTGACAGGTATGAGTGATGGTGGATAGACAGATGAGGAGGAAGGATGGTGACATAATGATAGATATGTTGGTCACACACTTAGTGGAATATGTGGTTAAGGGGAGATGGGTTGTTTTTCTGGTCCCCCTTTTTTCTCATGTTTAGCCCATTAGTTTTCTGATTTCAAGACGTTTGGCCATTAGTTTGGCGATTTTAAGACCTTTCGCCCTATTTCTTTATCAATATCAAGACTTTTCGTGTTTTTTAGGTGTCGATTTTTGCCCTTATTTTAAGAGGGTCGTGACATTTTTTATCGAAAAAATATACAAATTTATCTTGCAAGAGGGTCTTGGGTGGGTGTATATTTAAGCTTGATGGAGGTCTAGGGAGGAAATTAAAACATAATAATAATAAGAAACATAAATGATCAAATAAATACGCCCATCCCCCGTTAAAGACGTGGTGATAGACATGTGGTGGAATATGTGGTGACAACAAACATACGGTGGAATATGTGGCTACAGACGTGTGGTGGGATATGTGGTGGGAGAGATGATGACAAAGGTACGGAGGAATAAGTGGCTACAGATGTGTGATGAAATATGTGGTGATAGATGTATGATGGAATATGTGGTGATAGACGTATGATGGAATATGTGGTGATAGACGTGTGGTGGGATATGTGGTGATATACGTGTGGTGGGATATGTGGGGTAATACACATGTGGTGGAAGAGGTGGTGACAAACATGTGATGGAATGTGTGGTGATTTACATGTGGTGGAATCTGTGCTTTCAGACGTGGGTTGGAATATGTGGAGATATACATGCGGTGCCAATTTGTCATCTGGTGGTTTATAAGAGGAAGGCGATGATGGTTAGATAACTCTTTGACTACCAGCGACGTGTGCTATATTTTATTCTAGCTATAGTATGACGATACTGTGCAGCTTAGGAAAGATCTGTGGTAGCTTAATGGGTTAGTTGAGATACATTGAAGCCTTACTATTTGCCAGAGATCCTTCCTAAGCTGAATAAAATTGTCGAATAGTTACCAGAATATGATAAAAAGGACATTCCTGGTACAGAAGGGGATAAACATGTCTCAAAGGTTACGGCTATTTGGTACTATGAAAACCCAGTATCTATGGTAATCCTAGGGAAATAACATCTCAATAATCTAAGTAATTATATCGAAACAACATCTCGGTAACCTAAGTAATTCTATTGAAATAACAAGGCACAAGAGGTGAAACAGGAAAAACAGAACAGTAATATGAAAGCAAAATTAGTCAAATATTCCTACATGACTTATTATGGTGTAAAACTACGTTAATTGACCATAGGCCTATGAATTAATTACTGCGTGCAATCTATACTCACAATTCAATAAACTATAACCCATTCATTATAAATAGGCCAAACAAAATCTTCGAACTAACACTTCTACCATTTGGGAAGAGTCAATGGCATAAGTGTGGAAATTAACAACCCATTTGGTCCAGCCATAATCCGTTCCAGAACTTAGGGTTAGTGACAGATTTTTTTCTCTCTCTCTCTCTCTCTCTCTCTCTCTCTCTCTCTCTCTCTCTCTCTCTCTCTCTCTCTCTCTCTCTCTCTCTCTCTCTCTCTCTCTCTCTCTCTCTCTCTCTCATTACGTATAGTTTTACCGTACAGTACTTGCTTTTCTTTGTTCCGTCTTCTTGACATAGTAAAAATCGAATATATAACTGAAATGTGCACTATTGATATGTATCATGCATGCAGTAACTGCAAATATTTTCAGACAATTTCTACGTATGGTCAACATTCCAGTATAGGTCTATTAAAATATAACATTTGTCGGTATCTTTTCTCATTTATTTCTTGTGAGTTTCCTATTATACGGAAGATTGAGTTGTAATCTCTGAAAATATAGTCTGTTCATACTAGGTTAGGTTGAAATCGTAACCTATAACCTCTCATAACTCTAAAGGGACTAGAGTAATCGAGCTAATATTTCTACCAAATAGGAAGGCTTGGCTAGGGAATAGGTGTGGAAATTGACAGCCTATTTTCTCTACCCCTTTTTTAGTTAGAGAGGTTAGTGGTTACGATTTCTGCCTAACCTAGTATGAACGGACTATAGACAGAACTACTAATTAAACCGCACGACTCTTGAACCTTGCTGTAGTCATAGCTGGAAATATCAAGATCACCCACTGATTTAGGGGGAGAAAGTTTCTGTTTGTTTTTTCCTGGACCTAATTCTCCCTCTTGTTTAACCCCATTAGCTTTGATGGTCAATATTACCGATCCGCAACAAAGTAGGTAAAAGTTTATTTTCAATGGCATGTGAATATTCATATTATTTCCAAGCTATCCATATAGGTTTTAATTGGGGGAAAATCAATTATATGCATCATTAGTAAACAAATCTTGGATATTTTCATCTGGGGGAGAAAACCCAGATTCCACGCTGGCGATCACGTTCCCGTCTATTTTAACTGACGTGGGATACAAAAATAGGTAAAGCCCCTCACCCTGAAAAAAACTATGATGAAATATGAAGGGTATATAAAGTATAAAAGTATATAATACAAAAATAATAAAAAATAAATAAAAAGGGGTATGTGCCTGAGTACATATATATATATATATATATAGAGAGAGAGAGAGAGAGATAGAGATAGATAGATAGATAGATAGATAGATAGATATAAAGTAAATAGAGTATATTGTAATCATGTGAATGAAGGTGCCGGTAATTTTGCTATATTAAGCCATTATAAAGTCAAAACACGACTCTTTGAGAAATACGAAGTCATAATTGATTTGATTATAACAGACTAACACACGCATCAAAGCCACTCCAACAGCTTCCTCTCTCCCAACACCCTTTCCCTCTCAACACTCTACCAATAGTAGATACAATGTGGTATTTATAACTTTAAAAAGTTGACAGCATGAATATATACACCCTATGATGAGGAGCACTTTATTGACATTTCGTAGAGCAGTGACCTGAAGAAGCAATATTCGAAACGTTACCAATAAAGTGTTCCTCCTCATATAGTGTTCATAGATACAATGTGCGGTTGTAAAGGCTTATCCCTCAATATCTTCACCTCACCTCACCTCACCTGATCAGGCTATAGATACGCCGGTCGTGGGGGGGGGGGGACAGGTCGTAAATAATTATATACCCTGTTCCAATTAAGTAGGCCAACACAATTTAACATTACCCTCTATAACTCACAAACAAGTAGAGTAATCTAGGTAATATCTCTACAATTTGGAAAGAGTCCGCCAGGGAATCGGTGTGGAAATTTACAGCTATTTGCTCTAGCCCTTTTTTAACTACAGAGGTTAGGGTTCACGATTTCTGGCCCACCTATTTGGAGCAGGGTATAGTATCCGGATAGAAACGTGTTGTCGGGAGAGGACGGGACTATAGAAGGAGTTGGGGAGAAAGTTGTCATGGTGGACAGATGAATATTCGATGGGTAGAGAGAGAGTGAGAGTGAGTGTTAGATTGAGAGAGAAGAAGAGAAGATGGTTACAATGAGTTAGAAGGAATGGTTAGGAGGCTGGTATGTATATAAGCGTACCAGAGTCTTAACTACTCTCATCGCAGACTTTGCACAATACTATTGGCTCTCTCCACGAAATGCTTTACTGACAAGCTATGTAGCCTACAACTTATGCGTGTGTATGTGTGAGAGAGAGAGAGATAGAGAGGGGATGAAATACGGAAGCAAAATTATAAGTTGAACGATGCCTTTCGCGGTTATGATAAGGTTTGGAAATGTGAGATGAGGTTGTGGTCTGGCGAGAGAGAGAGAGAGAGAATGTGAGAGAGAGAGAGGGGGGGGGGGGTATGAAGAGGTTTTAACTTTTTAACAGCCTTCTAGTGGTTCGTTGGAAGATAAACAGGAAAAGAAGATACCAAAAAAGGAAAACGTGGATAGTTTCATTATTGTTTCAATATTAAATGTATTTTGAGAGATTTACTTAGATTCGTATAGATACACTGACCACACAGATAATACGAAGCAAGCGAGGTGCCCGGGGCTTAATTATAATAGAGAGAATCCCAAATGATTAGAGAGAGATTGAGAGTGAGTTAGAGAGTGAGATAAGATAGAAATTTAACCCTCTCACGTACACATCTGGATACTTGAGAGAGAGAGAGAGAGAGAGAGAGAGAGAATAATTGTGAGATATTGAGGAGGGGAAATGGAAAGAGGGGAAAGGGAAAAATAATTGATTAAGTCTGAGTGAGTGCGATAGACAGTGTGGAGGGGAGGGGGATAAGAGGGGGGGAAGGGAAAAGTGATAAGTTACAGGTAAGAGAGAGAGAGAGAGAGATATTACTAGACCTTATCCTTGCGAGATTATTCTGTTTGTCTATGTGTACTATGAATAGAAATGTTAGTATGGTTAGTGAGTAATAGACGTGTTCCTTGCGAGGCTAGTCTATGTAGGATGTATATACAGTATATACAGGTATGTCTATGTGTAGACATACTTGTCTACACAGGTATGTGTAGAATAGGAGTTTGTCAATATGGAGAGAGAGAGGGGGGAGGAGTAGAGGGAGGGAGAGAGACTATAAATAACAATAGGCTTATTGATCCTTGTGGGGCTACCTGTGTGTGTGTGTGGTGTGTAGAAGCTTGTCATGAAGAGAGAGGAAGAGCGAGAGTGTCTGAGCGTGTGTGTATGATAGAGAGAGGTGGGGGGGGGGGGGAGGGGAGAGAAGGAGGGAGTGAAAAAGAGACGGAACTGTAAAATATGAGGAAAGATTAAAACTATAATTGAGAGATAGAGAGATATTTACATAAATACACTGGCCACACAGACCTTACGATCCCAGTGAGGTGGACAGGACCTAATTTTAGTAGGGATAGCAAACCCCATAGTAAGGGAGAGTAGATGGATAGGATAGCAAAGAAGGAGAGAGAGAGAGAGAACAAGAGAGAGAGAGAGAGATGGGGGGGGGGGGAAGTCGGCAAGTGAGCATACCAGAGCGAAGGGAGGGAAGGATGTGCATAGTTTAGGAGAATTAGAGAAACGATTTATATAATGCACGGACAGCTGCGGTGTTTGTTTATGTATGTGATGTGGTGTGGAAGATTTGCATAAATTTACATAGAGGACAATGACCACACCGACCCTGCGGTCCCAGCCAGGTTGTATCGACTTTTGTACACTGTCCACACACTGATAACATTCACTACACAAGGGACTAGGGTTCTCGAAAAGGGGCTCCAGTCCTGAAAATGTACTTGACTTTCAGTGTGCTGGCTTAATAATGCAGAAGGGTTGATAGCCTCTCAAGTCCTATTTCTACTAACATTGACTAGATAAATATTTTGCTCTTAACCTGCGATTAACTGCGTTCACAAGCAAATGGCAGTTTATTTTAAGCAGCTAAATAATTATTGTTGCTTGCTTTCCTTTGTACTCTGGTTCTATTCGAGAAGGCAATATCCTCAAATGAAGGAAAGTAAAAGACTGGGATAGCAACGCAATGAGAGTGTGTAAAGGAAGAAAATGGATAGGTAAATACATAGGTAAATGGATAGATAAATAGATAGATATATAGGTAGGTAGAACGGTTTATATTAACATACTGTAGATACATTGATAGAGAGGTAAATTGATGCGTCTGATTTGTTGTGTGTGAGAGAGAGGGAGAGAGAGAGAGACTATTGAAGTATCTGTACGTTGGATCAATACATTACATTGTAGCTTGATGGCAGAGAGAGAGTGAGTGAGTCTACTGCACCAAATCACCACCCATAACGAGGGGCGTTGCGCTCCTTGGTGCCGCTAGAAGAGTGGCGAACACATCATAAGGTATCATAAGGTAAGGTAAGGAGTGAGTGCGTGCGTGCGTGCGTGCGAGTGAGTGTGTGTGTGTGGAGGGGAGGAAGCGAATGAGCGTTAAAGAGCTGAGATTGAAGAATTAATATTCAAATATAAAGACGAAACAATTAAATTAACAGCAGCTGACCACTGAAATTGAACACACACACACACACACACGTATTTTGTATTAACATGCTATCAAAATATCTAATCATTGTGTTTAAAAATGGTATTAATGTACTTCATGTTCACTTTAAATAGCATCACATTCAGTTGTATTTGTATTTTCATTTATTTATTTATTTATTTATTTATGTATGTATTTAGTACTGAAGGGGTTAATACCTTTCGTCAGCTGAAGCACAACCCACCTGCATGAAAAACAAATCAAGATATAATATGTTCCTCTCTCTAAACGGGTTGCCTTCTAGGGCTAAGCTAATCATGTCCACTTAATCCTCGTATTTGCTTTTTACCGCATGTAGGAGTTACGTGGGAAGTATATGTGTGTTTTATATATTATAGGAGGTCTATTTTTCCAAGGGGGCAATATTAACAGGGGAGAGATAGAGAGAGACCACGAGATTGGAAACAAAAACAATCATCAAGCAGAAGGATGAAGCATTTGAGAGAGAGAGAGAGAGAGAGAGAGAGAGAGAGAGAGAGAGAGAGAGAGAGAGAGAGAGAGAGAGAGAGAGAGAGAGAGAGAGAGAGAGAGAGAGAGAGAGAGAGAGAGAGAGAGAGAGAGAGTAAAAACAATGGGAGAAATAAGTGTTGAAGGAGGAATACGAGAAAGAAAGGGAAGATGAAAGGAATGAAGGAGGAAAAGTAGAGAGTGAGTGAGTGTGTGAACGAGAGAGGTGGGGAGGGGGGGGGGGGGAGATGAAAGGGAGGGCTGATAGATTAAGTTTAGAGAGACAAGAGCTACCCCGGATGGCTGGCTGGCTGCACGGGTTGATGTTGAATACCCGTAGCTCCCTGGCGATCGGTCGGTGGTAGTTGATGGATGGATGGATGGATGGATGGATTAACTCTTTCCAATACCGTCGCCACTCTTGTTTACTTGCTTTTAGATTTTAGTAGTATACGTGTTTTGAGCGAAGGAAGACTAGACGAAGTGGGATAGATAACAGGAAAATACCGTACGATGAGCTAGTGGATAGCTCAGTTACTTTACGCCTTAAATATGAGAACGTCATATTAGTTATACTTTGGCTGATAATAGACGATATTACTCAGCTCGGGGGGAATCACATGGGTTAATACCGTCATAAAATTATCAAATAGACGAAGGAGCCAATATCAATTAAATGTATTACGAACACAAATTCAGTTACATTTGGGTTTCTCAACTCATAGAAAGGATGGAAGAGGAGGATAGTTGAGGGGGGATAGATTAAAGGATATTACGTTGGGCTACTGGATGGCTCAGTTACTTAACGAGTGAGTGAGAGGGATAGGGGCGGTAGACTGGTGGTTAGACGGTATGTTACTGAATGAGAACAGAGTGCTTAGGGGAGGCTAGTAGAGTATTTGTTATTGAGATCTTATCTAGAACATCTCTTGGCTAGTATTGCATAGTTACCGGTATTATAGTATATATTAATGAACGACTGCTTGAAATGGATAAGGGTGAAAGGGTGATGATTAGATGGGGTGGTACTGAATGAGAATAGAGTGCTCAGGGGAGGCTAGTAGAGCATTTGTTTCTGGGATCTTAACTAGAGTGATCGTGAATACCCTGTGTATTAACGATTAAATTAAAGGGTTATGGGGTTGAGATAGTGGTGGTTAGAGGGGATGAAAGTGAAGGAGAGTAGAGTGCTTAACCCTGTTCAGTTTCTGGAATACCCCTGACTATTCTCTCAACATCATTATCCTCTAAGGGTTGAATTAGGTAGTGTTATGATGAGTGTGGGCAGAGGAATAGGAGAATGTAAACTGGGGATAGGGAGAAGAGTGAGAGAAGCCGTGTGAGATGTTAGAGAGAGAGAGAGAGAGATAATGTATGTGGTTGAGAGAGTTTCAAGTTGAGAGAGAGAGGAGAGGGTAGACAAAGGGAGAGTGTTCATTAGTCTGAAAGAGAGAGAGAGAGAGAGAAAATTGACTGATGTTTATTATACAAAAGAATAAATATATATATATATATATATATATATATATATATATATATATATATATATAAACAAAACATTCAACAAGGCACACAATATAATCAGGGACTAGGCCTCCTGCCTACATAATTGACCAGTTGCGAGTTGCAGGCTATAAGGAAGTTGGAGCCGAGAACATATATAGGCTATTAAAGATTAATGCAATAATAATGCACGTTTCTGATGGATCAATAGTATGTTGAATTGGGTTTTATGTATTTATATATGTACTACGACCGTATTTTAGCTGTAAATTCTGATAAATATCGTTGTCTACAGCTCCAACTTCCTTATAGAACGAAACTCGCAAGTCGGCAATTGACATAGCCTATAAAAAGGTTTAGCATCGGCTTAATAGTGCATTTACAAATATAATTGGCCGAGATTATATATATATATATATATATATATGAGAGAGAGAGAGAGAGAGAGAGAGAGAGAGAGAGAGAGAGAGAATGAGTGAGATAGAGAGGGAGAAATTGAGTTCCAATCATATTCCAAATTTCGAAAAGTTGGAAATTAAGAGTGAAATCGTTTGTAACCCTGATTTATATAGATTTACATAGATACACTGGCTACACAGACCTGACCAAACCAGGGAGGTGGTCAGAAATTAATTGTAGTAAGGATATAAATCCCAGTAGTAAGGAAAAGTGGAAGGAAAGGATAGTAAAGAAGAAGGCTCTCTCCCACCCTACGGTCCTCCGGCAAAGACCGTACATGAAGACAGTATGAAGTTATTATTTTGTTAGGGTTTGGAAATCGCCTGAAAGAGTTTATAGAATAGTTATAAAATTATGGAAAGGAAGTATCGGGACATAACAAAATTACGAATCTGGTTTGAAGGGGGGTATGGGTGAGCATGTTTGTAGTGTGAAGGAAGTATGGTAAGTTTTTTTATGTTTTTTTTTTTTTCCCGGAAAATGCGCTCGTGAGACACCGGCTTGATATCTGAGCACTTTGTTGTTATTATGTGATGGCTTCACGAGCGCTTTTTCCTTCAATTTTCGATTTGCAATTTGTTTGTTTTTTATACTAGATTTTTGGGTATTTTCGCATTGGAATCGACAACTAAACTGAATGTATATGATTTTGAGAAACTGGAATGATATACAGCTTTACTTGTGAAGATGCTAAACCTCAATTGTCAGGAAATAATGCTGGAAAAGGCGCTCGTGTGACACTGATTTTAGTTCTAGCAGAAGTGATATGATTTTTATGAGACTGAAATAATATATAGCTTTGCTTAAGAAGATGCCAGACCAAAATACAATGGCCTGCAAAAAAAGACGGAAAAAGCGCTCGTGTGATGCTGGATTTAGGCTGAGAGAGAGAGACAGACAGAGAGAGGGAGACCGCCCCGTGAGTCATCCTGTTGAGAGAGACTACAGCAAGAGCAGTAACAGATACTGAAAGGTAGGCTTCAACATAACCAAACTAACAAGGGAAAAACATGAGAAAAAAAATCTGAGAGAGAGAGAGAGAGAGAGAGAGAACACTTATCTAGGCTTTTATATATATATATATATATATATATACACATCAGTACGTGGTGTATTGTAACGTTTAAATTTAGAGAGAGAGAGAGAGATTGGTTAGAAAGAGGATGTAGGGAACAAGATTAATAAGGAGAGAGTTACTTGGATTTTCAACGAATAGGTAGTGTCTCAAAGAGCTTTCGTCCATTCTACGGAGATACTCAGACTTGATATAGGATTAATTATGCTTGAATAGACTACTCATAGTTTATATTTTATTTTATTTTATTTATTTCATTTTATTTTAATTTGCTTGTTTATATTATGTTTAGCGATATCTAGTTGTATGGTTAAAGTTGAGGGGGGATAGGCATGTTAGGGAGATGAGAGGTGTGTACAAGAATATTTAGATAAAAGAAAGGTAGAACGGCAGAAAGTTAAAATGAAAAACGGTGAAAAGGAGTTCTAGGCTTAGAGAGAGAAGGGATGGGAGGGTGAGCGATATTGTGTTAGCTTACATGGATATACGAACCAAGTCGACCTTATAGATATTAACCTGGAAAGAGAGAGAAAGATAGTGTGTGTGTGAGTAAGTGAGTGTGTGTGTGTGTAAAAGTGCTATCAGAAGAGAGAGAGAGAGTGTGTGTATGTGTGTGTAAAGGTGTTATCAGAAGAGAGGGAGAGTAAGAGTGAGCGAGTGAGTGTATGTGTGTAAAGGTGCTATCAGGCGAGAGAGAGGGTGACATCAGTAATTATGTTGGTGACAGTCCCTTCTCTTGTGGTTTAGGGGTCATAGAGTGCGTGTGTGTGTGTGAGAGAGTGTGTGGGTGTGTGTGGAATTTGTATGTATGTATGTGGAGTGTGTGTGTATGTAAATGTGTGTGTGTGTGTTTGTATGAGAGAGAGAGAGTGTGTGTGTGATTGTGTGTGCTTATAGTGAGAGTGTTTATAGAGGAGTGGGTGTTGTTTCTTTGGCTGTGTAGTGGTGGGTCTTTAGTGTGTTAGAGTGGGTATTTGATAGTGTACAAAAGGAAATAATATATGTTATCTGAATTATGTGTGTTGTTGTTGTTGTTGTTGTTGTTCCCCAGGCTGTCTGGCCGAACAGCCCCAAGGTCTCGAGCAAGGCCAAGGCCATAAACGAGCGCCCCCACAAAATCCTCCCTGCTTACCACTAACAAAGCCCGGGTGACCGAAGCCACTCCAAGGCAGGGAGCTGAGGAGGGTGCGGAAACTCCCGGGAAACCAAAGCCCCACCCAAGGCCCTGTGCCCCTCAGCAATTATGAAGGGAAAGTTGAGGGGTAAGGGAAAAATGTGACCCTTTGGCTCCCAATCTGCCAACTTCTAGGTTGGCAGTAGGGAGGTCAATCCACGGAAAAGACGCCGCCACTTGAGATCTAGAAGATATATAAGTAAAAGGAACAGTCAGAGTAAGCTATGGGTATGGCAGAGATCGCTCAGTTCTCACTCGGATAGACCAGCCCATCACCACATGACTAGAACCCAATCCTCTCAGCATCAGCTAGGAAAGGCCCTAGAAAGCCGCCTTTGGCGGCTTGTTGTTGTAGTAGTAGTTGTGGTTGTTGTTGTTTGTTAAATGTGTATACAATATCCATTTGTATCTCTCCTCGTATATTACAGATTAACTATTTCCAGTATTGGATGTGTTTGCCTATGAATAATATTAGTTTGTACCCGTGTGTGTGTGTGTGGGGGGGGGGGGGGGGGTTCTGTGCTGTATATGGGTAGGTGCTGCTTCGGTATGTTTTGGTGTGTATTTGATGTCGATATTTTATGGGTGTAAAATAGTGCGTAAAAGAAAATATTAACTGCTATCTGAATTGTGTGTGTATGTGTATATGTGTGTGTGTTACTCAGTTACTTGTTCGTCAAGGGGAATCCACGCAATGCGAGCTAAGCTCATTATTATCGCGCCTCCTTAACTGGGAATGTATTGCGTGAAATGCATGTTAAGTGTTTTATGTACTATTGGAATGACTGTGGATGTGTGTGTAGTCTGTATTTTAGCCAATTGGCGACATTGGAAACGAAGGCTTAGGGTGGATCTGTATGGTACCATTCTCACTATAGACAGTACCGTCTCGCCCGAAGGCTTAGGTAGCCATCAGCTTAGGTGAACCATATGATACCCATCTCGCCTTGTACCATTTTTGCCAACCCCAGAAGGGACGTCACAACGTCGTCCACTTATTCCAGGTACCTATTTACAGCTAGGTGAACTGAGGCTAACACATGAAAGGAGACAAGCCCAATTTGTCTCCGCCCGGCCGGGGATTGAACCCCCGACCCCTCGTGTGTGAGACGAGAGCTCTACCTACTAGGCTACGGGCTATGTGTGTGTGTGTGTGTGTGTGTGTATGTGTGTGTCAGGAAGAGTGTACTTGTGTGTGCGTGTGAAGATAAGATTAAGTACAAAGTAGACTCTGTATATGTGGGTGAGTGACCGTATAGGGTTTGTGTTTGAGAGAGAGAGAGAGAGCCGTGTTTGAGAGAGAGAGAGAGAGAGCCGTGTTTATTGACAATGTTATTTCTAATTTAGAGAAACAAAATCCATATACTAAAAAAAACTAATTGTATATAGTATTTATGTTGAAAACTACCCAGCCAAAGGCCGATTTCCCTCAAATTACATTTGTAGTCTGTATTATTGTATATGTAAGGATCGAGTATGGTTTATGGTACAAATATTGTCTTTGGTAGTGATCAAATGGTCAAAACAATGCTATTTTCGTTGATTTTCTTGTATTCCTTCTCATATTCACTCAAGTCTTCAAACCAAATTGCTCCAGTTTGACACCCTGGTACAGGTTATGTAGTTTGGTCCTTGGATATCCCATTCAGTACCGGTGACGTCCTTTTCATTATAATCTGGCAACTATTAGACGATTTAATGCAGCTTGGGAAGGATGTCTACTCGTTAAAAGCTTACAGGCTATCTCAATTCATCCTTTAAGCTACCATATATCCTTGCTAAGCTTCATAAAATCGTCTAAATGCAGCTGTAATCAAACAAAAAGACGTCGCTGGTACTGTACGGGATATGCGTGCTATATGATCAAAAATATAAGAAATCCTCGTGCTTTTATATTTGTGGCACCAAAATGTCATTCAAATAAAGCGATGACCGCGTTCCTTTATTGTAGCCTTCATTAGGCAGTGTCACACGAGCGCTTTTTCCGTCTTTCCGTCAATATTTACGAGCAATTGTAATCTGGCAGCTTTACAATTTCCGTCTTTCCATCTTCCTTAAGGGTAGGCAGTTGTTTTTTTCGAGTCCTCTTCCTCCCTCATGTTTAGCCCTATTAGTTATGAGATTTCAAAAAATTCGCCCCATTAGTTTGGCGTTTTTCAGACCTTTTGCCCCATTTCTTTGCCAATATTAAGACCTTTCGTGCCATGTAGGTGTCAATTTTTTCCCTGGCGAGCGATAGCGAGCCTACATTGGAAGAGTAATCGGCCTTCGACCTGGACATTTTTCTACCAATAAATGTACAAATATATATCGAAGGTGGGTCTTGTGGGTGTTTTTTTTTTTTTAAGCTTGATAGAGGTTTAGAGAGCTAACTAAACCCCTTCCTTAAACCATTGAGCCGAACCAGTAAATTATGCTGCACAATACCGTCTGGGCTCCCTTAAATCTGAATTTAGCCACGTTACACAATCTACCTTCATTCTAGTTTCCGATTCAAAAGCGAAAAAGCCTCAACATATTACCAAAACAAGCTTGCTCATCGAAAATTGCCGGACATAGTGCTCGTGTGACTGACTGTACATTGCTAGATATATCGGACTAATTGTTCGGGATTCTCTGAAACGATTTAATGTCTTGCATAGCTGGAAAATTATGGGAACCAAATGGTGTAGTTACTAGTAAAGTCTATTTTGGGTTATTTATAGTCGATTACTGCGTGGGTAAAGACTTCAAAATTCTAGCACTTGGGTAAATAATTATAATAGGTGTCACACGAATGCTAATTCCGACATTTTTTGGAAACTGGACTGCAGGTAGATCTCGATAAACCCTGGAAATATCACAGGTCCTTCTGTACCGAGGACGTCTTTGTGTTTGATTTCAGCTGCAGTTAGACGATTTTATGAAGCTCAGGAAGGATATAAAGTAGACAAAAGTAATAATGAAGATAGTCTGTAGCGTTTTACTTGGTAGACGTTCTTCTTAAGCTGAATGAAATCCTCTAATAGTTGGCAGAATGTAAGGAAAAGGACGTCATCGGTACTGAAGGGGTTAATCGGCTTATAATCTACTTTCAGGACTTAAGGGGTAAATGCGATCTCGATTAACTCTCGAAATAACATAAGTCCTTCTTAATCAGCATAAAATCGTCTCGTTGCAGCCAGACTTGGAGGTAAACAATGCGTCATCGTGTTGAAGGGGTATAACGTATTGACCTCTTCTCTAAACCTGTGGATAAGTTCGGTCTTGATGAAACAAATGTGCAATTGAGAGAGAGAATGTGTGTGTGTGTGTAAATGAGTGAGAGATGTACTGTATGCGATTGTGTAAATGAGGGATATGTGTGTGAATGAGAGTGGTGTGTGTGAGTGTATGTGTATGTTAATGAGAGAGAGAGAGAGAGAGAGAGAGAGAGAGTGTGTTAAGGGGGGGGGGTGAAGCAAGCCCTAACGATTGAGCAAGGTACGGTACTAGCAGAACAGGCGCACATTATATACATTAGGAGTCTAGGTCAGCCAATGACTTACGAGCGAAGGAATGGAATGAAAGAAGGGAATGAGTCAGTAAGTGGACATAGAGGTAGTCTTATACATTAGTTTCCCCTTCGAAGCGCAGTTTATGGACGATATGACTTGACAAATTACGTTTCCTTGAGACGTGTGAGCTGCTACCGTCTGTTTTACAGAGTATTGATATGTGAGAATGTATTTAAATGTGAGCAAATGAGCGCACACTGAGATGTGAGTAGTGTAAGATAGTACCGATAAGTGGGCCGGTGGAAATGGGAGAGAGTACTGAAAAGTGAGAAACAACAGATATGAGAGGAAGAAGCTGTGAGAGAGTGAGTAGAGATGTGAATTATAGTCTATTAATTATTGATAGGTCTGAAATCGTTACCCCTAACCTCTGTAACTCAAAAAGGGCTAGAGCACATGGGCTGTAAATTTCCACGTCTCTGCCCTGGCTGACTCTTCCAAAATGGTAAAAATATAAGCTCGACTACTGAAATCCTCTGAGTTATGAGAGGTTGGAGTTGAGATATGTGGCCTACCTGTAATGAACAAGGTATAGTACGATGGTACCGAGATGTAAGCGAGCGGAAAAATGCGAGAGAGAGACGAGTATTGAGATGTGGGCGAGTGTGAAGATGAGTTGTGAGGGTTGAGTACTTTCACCCCTAAGTGACCTAAAGGGACCAGGTAAAAGGAAAGGGGAGGGGAGGGAGGAGGTGGGGTAAGAAAGGGGGAGGAAAGGTGGGGAGGGGGAGGGAAGGACGGAGGAAAGGGGGTAGGGGAGGGAGGATATCTGGTTTAAGGGGGAACGGTTCACTTTTTGGTCCATGTTTTCATTTATTCATTATTTTTCTAGTTTCCTCCCTAGACCTCCATCAAACTTTAAAAAACAACCATTAGATCCCCCTTGTAGATTAATTTGTACATTTCTCGGTAGAAAAATGTCCCGGCCGAAGACCGGTTCTTCCCAAATTACAGGCTCACTATCGTTCGCTAGGACAAAAATCGACACCTAAATAGCACAAAAGGTCCTAATATTGACAAAGAAATGGGGCGAAAGGTCTTAAGATCGACAAACTAACGGGCCGAACGTCTTGAAATCTGAAAACTAATGGGGATTAACATGAGGAAGAAGGGGGGCCAGAAAAAAAAACCCATCTCCCCTTAAAGAGAGGAGAGGGGGAGGGAGCGAATGAGATAGATGTAATACTGGTTACAAGAGGGAGGAAGGACTGGTGTATAAAAATGAAGGGAAAAGAAGGTTTGGATTACAGAAAGGAAAAACTGAAAAGGGATTAAGCCTATATCGATTCACAACACAAACCTTGCAGACCCATCTAGGTGGCCTGGCTTCAAACGTACTGCACATAGTAAATTCATATTTTTCACCAACCAACTTTACTTCTAAATTCAATTAATGAAACCAACAAATACATGTGGCACTCCAAGAACTTTAACTAGTCTTTTGTAGTAGGTTAATGAAGAAGAATGTATACATGGGGTGGTGCGAGGTCCTGACTAGAAATTCAGTGTCCAAGTCCTTGGTGTAAACTGAACAAGCTCTTGTGTCTTGGTGATCTATTTCACTTAGATGTTAACCCCTTCTGTACCAGCGACGTCTTTATAATTTGATTCTAGCTATATTTAGACGAGGGTGTGCTGTTTAAGAAGGATCTGTTGTAGTAAAAAGGGTTAAGTTAAAAATATTCGACAGGCCTTACAAAAATAATAAACTTGCTAAGCTATTATTTGGAGAAGTAAATAGAGAAGAAAATAAAGCTAATTATACAAATGCTATAAATAAAGAGTCAAAAGAAAAACAAAAGTACACAAATCTAGTAAATCAACCAAGAGCTCTACCACATAACAAACAGGGGAGGTGGGCAGTTGAAAAGGTGATCTCCCCAAACAATCACCAGACCAGACAGATGGGCCATTAGACACCCATGTGAACTGTCTTAGGAAAGGCGATCGTTATGTAAAAATACGCAGTTATGGGCAATATTTTCACCGTAATGTTGTTTTAACTGTAGAGTACAATAAGTGTTTCTGAATCTTATATACTGCAGATATAGAGACTTCACAGATCTTGCGATCTCCAATAAGCGGCCCAGCTTTGATCTAAACTAGTTGAGGTAGGCCCACCCCTAACTGAAAGGTACGGTTTAGGACCAGGCTAAAGAGAGGACAACAAAACAGCAAAGCTCTCTCCGAAGCCACTAATTCCCCCGACGTCCTGCTTGGCATGAAGCAAAAAATAAATAAAAAATAGCTTCGGCATAATTGTAGAAGAAATAGGAAATCGTATTGGAGAGAAAGAGAGAGATTAGATCAATTAAGCTCCAATCATATTCCAAATGATGACAATTTGGAAATTAACCCGTCCAGCCCCAGCGACGCGTCTGACGCGTCGGCGATGTATGTAACGCACAGTCCCAGAGACGCGCCTGACGCGTCACCCTAATTGCGCCGACCGTAACCTCAGGTATAGCCACTCAAGAGGGCTCAGATTTGTATGGGAACTGAGTACGTATCCCACGCAACCGTGCCGATGGTTGAAAACTCTCAAAGTCCACGTGCGTGCGCGCGAGCGCGCAATAACCTGTTTTTTTGGGATAATTGCCTTCAATTTTTTACTCTTGTAAAATCCGTTTTCGGGGCTCTGTAAGACCTTTTTTTAAGCTTTTTGAGCGGTTTCTCGTGGTTTTTCCTTCATTCCTAACCCATTCGCTATTGTTTCTGTAATAAAACCATTTTTTGAAAACCGGCCGGGTTCTGGTGCGCAAACATTACAAAACTAGCCGGGGCTCCACGGGTTAAGAGTACAAAAGTTTGTAACAGAGAGAGAGAGAGAGAGAGAGAGAGAAGATGAATTAAGCTCCAATCATATTCAAACTGATGAAAAGTTGGAATTTAGGAGTGAAATACTTTGTGAGAGAGAGAGAGCTACCTAGATACATAGACCACACAGACCTCAAGGTCCATACTAGGCAGTCTGGCCTTACAAACTATATATATATATATATATATATATATATATATATATATATTATATACATACTGTACACTGGATATATATATATATATTATATACATACTGTACACTGTACACACATACACATACTTTTTTTTTTTTTTTTTTTCACCCAAAGAGAGAGAGAGAGAGAGAGAGAGAGGTGTGTGTGTGTGTGTGTGTAGGTAGGGACTTATAAGTAGAAAGAGAGCAGGGAAGGAAATGAGGGAGAGAGAAGACAGAAGGATGCGGTTAGTACGGAATGGAACACAGGGAGGCCTCAGGATGGGACCTCAATGTTGCCAATATAGCTACTTTCCCGCTAGATGTAGAGGTGTTTACTTCGATCTAGATACAAATTGTTTCATCTAGCGACATGAATTCGAGCGATATTCTTGAGATTTGAGCCATTTTAAGTTATACTTTAGAGATTGTGGCATTATCGTAGCATTTGTCGGACTATATTTACGATCTAGCGGACTTGATTTGGTAACCCTGTTAGACTGGGTGGGTGGTGGTGGCGGTGGTGGGACAGGAGGAGGGTATTTCTGTGGTGGGGTAAGGAGAGAAGAAATGGAGAGGGTATTTGAAGAGGCCGGGGGTACCTGGTAACGAGGACCTCTTTGTGGGAACGGTATCGCTTGGTTGACTGATTGAATGAAACGTAGATAGATAGATAGATAGAATGATTAGATATATGATTATGGAAGGTTAGTCTTTGTGGGACCGAAGGGTATCGCTCGATTAACTGAATATATTGTAATATATACAGATACATATAGAGAGTTGGATACGGTTACATAGATACACAGACGACACAAACTTTCAATGATTAACTAGGCAGTAATACCTTAATTCTAAAATATTATAATTGATACTAGTGAATCGAGGAGAGAAAAAAATAAAGCAGGGAGAGTGCGTGGCAAAATGTGTGTGTGTGTGTGTGCCAGTCGTTCGGTCAGTTAGTGAGACATAATCTTCTGTACCTTGTCTCTCTGTGCAAACCCAGAGATAGCTACACCTAATAGTCGTCACTTCGAGACTAGGCTTGGGCATTTCTGTGGGAAGGTAAGAAGAGAAGGAATGTAGATGGTATTAGAAGACACAGGTGGTAGTTATGTTCGGTTACCAATAAGCTTGGGTGTTATAGAGCTAGTTTTTATTAATGTGTGTATAGGAGTTTGTATGTTTTGCTTGCCAACTATATTCAGGAATATTTAAAATCATTAACATAAATGTAGTTCGATTAGTAATAGCCAATCGTGTGTGCGACCGTGAGAGAGAGAGAGAGAAAAAAAAAAGAGAGAGCGAGAGAGAGAGAGAGAGAGAGACTGGGACTGGCTATGGTTGGGGCATTTTTGTGGGAAGGTAAGAAGAAGAAAAAATTGAGACGATGTTTAAAGCACTGCTAGTAGTCATGTTTAGTTGCCCACAACTCCAGGTAGTACAAATATAGTTGTGTTTATAATTGGAGACAACAAAGTAACATCCAATCTTGTAGGAAACTGAACGAGGGTGTGTGTTTTAGAATGGACTTGTTTGGTTGCGAGTAGGAGGGAGAGAGAGAGAAGGGAGGGAGAGGGAGAAAGACTTGAGCATTTTTGTGGGAAGGTAAAAATTGAAAGAAATGTAGACGGCATTTCAGAGGCTGGTGGTAGTCTTGTTCAGTGGCCCACAAGTCCAGGTACTACAGTACAGAGTTACAGTTATTTGGTGTTTTAACTATGTACAGCTCTGGTCAGGAATTTTTGAACATCTATTTATGATATACCGTCGTGATGGTGTAATGGTTAGAGTGTTTTAAGATCTGTATGTTATAACCCAGGTTCGAATCCCGGGAGGATCACATGCTTTCATTAATTTCATTGGGAAATGATTGGTGTTGGGAGTGAAATCAATAAATTCGATAATACAAGAAACAATCAGTATCAATTAATCAAAATACCTGATGATTTTATTACTGTAGTTCAATCGAGCTTTCAAAGTGTTTCGTAAGTGTATCACAATTGTTCCTCTAATTATTTTGCAAGCATCCTGACCACGATTGTACCTGTATATATAAATGAATAGCTCAATAACAGACTTAAACTATTCAAATAATGGGCATAGGATGTGTCCCTGAAGAGAGTGATAACAGACCTGCCATTTAGAAGGAAGCGGCCTTAGACATATTTCAACCGAAAAATTTACACATTTATTTCGAATGGGGTTCTTGGAGAATGATTTTAAGCTTGATGGAAGTCTTGAGAGCAACCTTGTTTCTACTTTCCGAAGATTTGATTTGATAAGTTTATTGTCTAAAATGTACAGTCAAAAGTATGGGGTAGATGTCTACTCCCACCCAAAGCAGTATACAGTAGAGTGTCGAGAGGAAAGAAGGGATGTTGGAGAGAGAGGAAGCCATAGAAGTAGCCTAATTATAATAAATAGACTGTAGATATGTACCAGGTGGAACTGTTGGTGTGTGCACAGTATGAATGAGGGGTGTCTGTGTGGGCATGGGAGTGCTGGGTCGGGAGAGAGAATTTAAAGACACTTGAATTCACAACGTTCATTTACTGCCCCACATATGAGAAAGAGAGAGAGAGAGAGGGGGGGGGGTAGTAGTTAGAGGTAAAACGGCGATAAAAAAATATATATAATAGAAAAGGGTCGATGGACAAGTTGTATTGGTGGATGAGTGACAGGTGTGTGTGTGTGTGTGGGGTGGGTGGGTGTGTGGGGGGGGAAGGGGGGGGGGGGGGGGATCAGGAGGCCAACACAGATACCCACCGATAACACAGCCTATACACGTTCTGGACCGATAAGGCTGGTGGTGGGCCGGATCCCTCTCTTCAACATAGCTCACATTCCGCCAGACTTGATATCCACCCAGAATAGGTTTGGCAACATAGGAGCATGACCTTACCTATACCTCTGCCTCTGTCACACGAGCGCATTTTCCGGCAATTTTTCGACGAACAATTTTTTTTTTATCTTACTATTTTGTGGCTCTTATGCATTGGAATCGGAAACTAGACCGAGGGTATATTATTATGTTTGATAGTTAAATTCATATGGAACTCATATTTTGAAACTGTCGGACAACAATTGCTTGTAAAAATTAACGAACAAATCACAAGTGTGACACCGGCTTAAGGAAGATCGAAGTTTTACTATAGGACTAAGAGAGGCTCTTCCTAATCTGCACAAAATCGTCTGTTGGTAGCTAGAATATCATAAGATACATTAGAAACGCCGTCATCGGATTTAAAAGGTTAAAAATATTCCTCCTCGCTTTTATTTACTCTTCATAAATGTTTGTTTTCGTACCCCAATAACTTCCTACGTTTTCCTCACAAAGACATTCTCTCTCTCTCTCTCTCTCTCTCTCTCTCTCTCTCCTAATAATATGCAGAGGGTTTAGTACCAAACCTACATACTCCGATAGTCATGAAATTCAGTGATAGGAGAGGCTGGGAATGCGAAATCCCCCGGATGAATAACAGGGGTGCTATGGGCTCTCTGCGAGAGGGCTGGTTATCACACAGAGGCCCACGTCTCTTCAACAAACTCCCACGGCGAGTAAGAGACATGAGGGACATCTCGTTAGACAACTTCAAGAGAGCCCTAGATGTCGAACTGCAAAAAGTGCCAGACGAGCCCATCCTCGCAAGGGAGCGAACTGTCGCTTCTAACAGTCTACTGCACCAAATCACCACCCATAACGAGGGGCGTCGCGCTCCTTGGTGCCGCTAGAGAAGCGGCGAACACATCCAAAGGTATCTCTCTCTCTCTTACCATATATATCGCCCTGCCCCTCCTCCCTTCTTTCTTTCTACTCCACCCCCTTCACCTTTCCTTATAATATTTTAGGTTCGTGGGTGGGTGTCTGTGAGTGTGGAGAAAGAGAGTTTGTCTGTATGTGTGTGACGGATTATGTGTTTTGTGTATGAGATAGGGAGCTTGAGAGTGTGTGAGTGTGTGGAAAGAGAGGTAGAGAGAGAGAGAGAGAGATTGTCTGTGTTCCTGTGACAGATTGTGCATGTATATTGCAGATGTGTGTGTGTAGAGAGAGTGATTGTCTGTGTTTGTGTGTGAGACAGATTGTGTATGTATATTGTAGATGTGTGTGGAGAGAGAGAGAGAGAATGTCGGTGTGAGATAGATTGTGTGTGTATTGTGTATGTGTAGTGTATATTGTGTATGTATAGAGAGTGTGTGTATGTAGAGAGAGAGAGAGAGCGTATGTATGGATATGTGAGTGTGTCTTGCTCATCTTCACAACCATGCCATCCTTTGTTCGAATTTTCATCTGTATTTGACATTTCTGCGATCATTTCTTTTCATACTCATCCCACTTTTAAATCTAACCCAGCATACTTATTTTAATTATATTTGTATATATTATTATTTGTTTATATAAGTAGACTGTAAAAAGGAACTCTTCTCTATAAATGAACTCTAAATTGTACAACAAATACATACACATAACCAGTGTTCTAATGGTTTATATGAATAGATAATCCAAAGAAAATTGTTATGTGTTCTATTTTTCGTACAATCAAGTGTTAATTTTTACCGTGTACTCAAATAAATGGAAGATAAGTAGAATAGAAATATGTATGCTGAGTAAGAATCAAAAGAGGGTTGAACATGAAAAGAATTGATCGCATTACTGTCAAATACTGTATAGCCAAAAATTCCAACAAAGGATGACATAGATCTGAAGATGAGCAGGAAGGCTCTCTCTCTCTCTCTCTCTCTCTCTCTCTCCACACAGAGACCACTCACTAACACATGCACACATTTTTATAGTATAGGTCTGTATACACTAAGTATTTAAACACATAATTGTTACATAAATAGTAGGCTACACACAACCAGTCTTCTGTTTATATATTTAGTTTAGAAGACATAGCGATCAAAACACTATTCATGTGTACAGATAAGAGCATAAATGGCGACTCACCTTTTTTTAATCAGTATCGAACGAAATCGACACAATGCACTATTAAATTATAGGCTTTCAAGAGTCAAAGATTAGGAGGAACCGGCCATATATCTACCGAAAAATGTACAAATATATCTCGAAGGGGTGTTTTAAGATAATTTATTAAAGCTAGGTGGAGGTCATCGGAGCAAACTACCCCCCCCAAAACAAAAAATAAATAAATAATAAAATAAAATAACAATAAAATAATATATATATATACTGTATATATATATATATATATATATATATATATATATATATATATATATATATATATATATAATAAAAGTATGGATACATGTGGGAAACGAATGTATAGGAAAGAATTGTCATGATGCAATAGCCTACCCAGATACAGAGAACTAGGCCTATACTGAAATATATACCAGTTTTGTTACAATTGTGTTTATTTTTATGCAGTGCAGTATAGCCTTTTACTTTCTATCATATTTCCTAATCGTACTTTTTCAAAGTTTTCATTTTCCTCGCTGTCATTTTCTTTTCTGTTTTTTTTTCCAGTTGTATCTTGGATTTTGTTTTTCTTTTTGCCTCACTGCGTTTCACTCATCGCCCCAGCATTTCTTTTCTCTGCTGTTGACTTTTCGTTCATATCATCCACATCTTTTCCCGTACTGTCATTTCCTCTTATCTTTTCTTGTTTAGCTCTGTCTTGGATTTCGTTGTTTTTGTTTTGTTACCTTTCACCCGTAGTCATAGTTTGTTTTTCTTTCTTTTTCTTTATGTTGGTTTTGCCTGTTTGTTCATACCCACTTGTTTTTCATTACCAGTAATAATGTTGACCTTGATTTTATATGAGATTGCGCTAGGGTAGGATAGGTTATTTTGTTTTACAAAGGAATGCAAGAGACCGCATACTGTATATACTGAACTTTATTAGGATGCTTCAAAGAAGCAATCCGAGGAGAAATGGGTGGAGTACGTTTGAAGAAAGGATAGGAAAAGCAAAGGGGAAGTACAAAGTGAGGCTAGAGGGGATGGAGGAAAATAGGTGGCCGAAGAAGGTGTACAGATGGGCGAGCGAGGAAAGTAAATGGAACAGAGAGTGCAAAAGAAGGATGGGAAGGATAAATATAATACAGGACCATGTGGGAGGGGAATTTAGAAAACGAAATGGGAGGGAGGATTGGGTCATACTGGAAAATGGGAGGGGATGTATCAGAGAGATAGAGAAAGGGATAAAAGAGGAGGGAAGAAGGAAGTGGAGGGAAGGGGTAGAAAACAAAGCCACGCTGTCGTATTACAGAGGGAAGGAAAAACCAGCTAGAGAACTTTTCTATGATGGAGGATGGGGGATCTAAATTGCTGTTTAAAGCAAGGACAGGATCCCTAGAAACAAATGAAAGAACAAGGAGATGGAACGGAATGGGACCGCACTGTAATCAATGCGAAATGGGAGGAGACCCAATAGTCGAGGACATACTGTAGAACACATAATAACGGAGTGTACAAAATATGATGAGGAGAGAAACGAGTTGAAAAGATACATGAGGAATAGAGTTGGGGAAATGGGGTGGGAAGAATGAAAGCAGAGAGACGACAGAGGGGTAGGGGCATTGCTGGGGTTAACACAAAATATGGAAACGCAAGACATGGAGATGATGAAGAGGATACTAGAAAAGATATGGAGGAAGATAAATGGGTAGGGGGGGGGGAAGGGGGAGGACGTGATAGGTAGGTCTAAAAAACTGTCCCTTTACTATCCTTCTACTCTAAACTTTCCCTCTTACTAACGTTTCTGAGCCAGTACCGATACAAAGGTCAGCCCTGTGGATCTACGCGGTCTGCGGGCGGGTTCAAAAGAAGAAGAAGAAGAAGGTGGAAGGTAAGTCTAGGTAGGTTAAGTTAGCTTAGTTTGATAAGTTTAGATTTGGTCCATAAAATGGTTGAAATAATTTGTTTGCATAATATGTTGTTAGTTATATAGTCAAACTCGCTAGGATAAAATGAAACTATGGAACATCAAGCTTTCGTCTATTCTCTCAAGACTTCTTCAGGGTAATAAATTGTGTTAGTTATGTTAGTTATTTGGTTGGGTACCTCATCACAAGGTAAGGTTGGGTATTTAAGTCTAGGTTAGGCATGGTCTAGATAGCATTGGATTATGTTAGGTTAGTCTAGATTTGACAGGTTAGATTAAACTATTTTGAGCTCAGCTTAGAGAATAGCCATTGGAATATATAAATAAAGTAGACGTGCCGTTTTGCCCAAAATCAAAACGGCATACCCAACTCTGCGATGGGTTACCATCATCACTATTAATACCATCATCAATCACAATCAACATAATCACTACTACTGCCATCATCACTACAACTGCCATCATCACTACAACTGCCACAATCATCACGAGTACTGTCATCATCACCATTACTATGATCATCATCACTACTACAATTACAATTATCACTACTACTCTCACCATAATCACTGTCCATTGTCACTAGCATCTTAATCATCATTGATACTACAACTATCAACCATCATTACTAATATTATCACCACCATCTTACAATCATCATTACTGTTAACATCATCACTACTACTAACACTATAACCATCATCATTACTACTGTCACAAATATTACCATAATTTATTCTACTGTCACCATAATAACTACTACTGCCATCATCACCATTACTATGAACTTCATCACCACAACTATCATCATCATCACTACAAATTTCACCATCATCACTAATACTCACACCATCGTCACTACCATCATCACTACTGTCATTATTATCACTCCAACTATCATCATTACTTGTCACCATTATCACTACTATTATGACCATCATTACTACTACTGTCACCATCATATCTACTACTGTCATCATCATCAATACAACTATAACCATCATCACTACTATTTTCACCATTATCACTACTATCACCATAAATCCAAATATTACTACCATCACTTCTAATGCCAACTAAACTAACTTAACCTAGCAAGATGTTTTCGCTCCCAGAACGCCATTATTGCTGGGGGAGGGGGGGGGGGGTCCGAGAGGGTTGGGGGGGAGGGGGTCCGGGAGGTGGGGGGGGGGGGGGGGGCAAAACCATATTTTGGACCTAAAATCATAACTATTGCATAATTCAAAAACTCTTTTTTTGACTGACTTTTGCATTCACGCAGCAAATGTTCGTGTGAAATTTGGTGAAAATCCGTCCAACGGTCTAGGAGGAGTTCCGAGACAGACGGACGCCGACGACGCCGACGCCGACGACGACGACGACGACGACGACGACGACGACAGAATTATTTTTCGTGTGGTACCCACTATACGGGGGGGGGGGGGGGGAGATACCAAACTCTGCTTACGCAGAGTTGATAAAGAAGACAAGCTTACATCACATGATGCAACACTCACAAATACACATGAGTCAGAGAGTGTTGACAGTTGACTAGTATAGCAGACGGTGTGTCTGTCTTCCTGGCCTAGCATGAGAGCCTACCAGCACGTATCTCACTTCGAACTAGTTAACATTAACCCTTTCAGTATTCGACGACACTTTACCACTTTTTGGCTAACATTATTATTTATATATATATATATATATATATATATATATATATATATATATATATATATATATATATATACCGGTATATTTATTCAGGTTTAAAAGAACCCTAGGTGTCAAAGGGGTAAAAGTACCCCCAAATATCACTCAGACGTCAAGCTCCTTCCTAATCTTAATGATGTCTTCTATTAATAGCCAGAAATAATCAGTAACTGCTGTTGCTTGATTTCTTACATTTTATCTCGCAACCATAACCTATCCCGTAATTAGATAATACGGGATAGGTAATGCAATCTACATAGTTAACCATTAAAGTACTGGTGACGTCTTGCTGTTTTGATTACAGCTGCATTTAGACGTTTGTGTGAAGATTAAGAAAGATCTGTGTTAGTAAAAAGGGCTACGTTAGATAGTTCCAAGCCTTATAATTGCTAGAGATACTTCCTAAACTGAATAAAATCGATTAGGCTAGTACTATCCAGAATAAAATTAATAAGACGTCGCCGATACAGTAAGAGTTAAGAATAAGGTTGATTGCAGCACGAAGTAAGAATGAACACTTATTTTTTCTTCTGAATTGCAGACACAAAGGTCGAGTACAATATATGCAGGTTAATTAGCATTATGGGAGAAAGGCTTGCCAAGGATGGGCAATGTAATCTTGCCTCCTTATTCCTTTACAGTATAAGACATTCAAGTGGCTGTTATCGATCCTTACCCAACTTAACTTAACCTCTCTGACCTATAGAAACTAACGTATATATATATATATATATATATATATATATATATATATATATATATATATATATATATATATATATATATATATATATATATATATATATAGAGAGAGAGAGAGAGAGAGAGAGAGAGAGAGAGAGAGAGACTATACTAGCTAGGTAAATGACATCACATCATATGACACGAATATAACAAAGGTGAGACAAGGAATAATTTTGATCAGATAAGCAACAGCATTTCCACATATTTAAAAGTATGGCTGATTTCAACACGAAGCCAGATTGTACAATATGTTTTCCTGAATTCCAGAGTCACTAGGGTCAGCTAATTGGTATGATGGAAGAAATGCATACCAAATATGAGGTGGCGTGGGCACTGTATTCTTACCTCTTATTCCTTTACACAACATTCGACATTCAAATGGTTATTCTCAATCTTTACCTCAACCAAAATCAACCTAAGCTCTCCGACCTATTTAAACTACCGGTAATTCCGATTCTATGTTATTCTATTCTATGTATTCAGGCCCATTCCCCATTTTTCATTTTTTTTTTTCTCTGGGGGTGGTCGACTTGAGACAGAGCCAGAGCGGTAAAAGATAGATCGATGAATGATTGATGTGTTCTTGTACATATTTATTCCGTCATTAATCCAGCTCGACAGATGGTTGAAATAGAAGGACATAAACGATATATGGATTAGTATTCGAGGCCCAGTTGGGTGTATTTTAAGCTCAGTTTGATTTATTAGTTATTATTAGTTACACACAACGAAATAAATTAAAAATATATAGCCTTACAGAAAATATATTCACCTAATGGCGTTCTCTAGTCATGAACAATTGACCACTTGCGATTTTCGTTCTACAAGGAAGTTGGATTTTTTTTTACATCGTTATTTAGCAGAAGGATGGTTGCCTTGCATATATAAATACATAAACACAAATATAGCAAGCTTTCTAACCATCACAAACACGCATAACTTTTATAATTCTGCTAAATATCGATATCTACAGCTCCAACTTCCTTATAGCCTGAAACTCGCAAGTGGTTAATTTGTAGCCGTTTGATATTAACTGTTGTATATTTGAAAGTTGTAAAGATACTCTAGAAATTCTAGAAGATATGAAAAACAAATAAGGGGGAACAAAATTAATATAAACCCACATAAGCCAGACGAGATTTTTGTTTTGTTTTAGGGTCATTTATCAGTCTTTTATTCTGGGCAGTCTGAATGTATACTCGGATACAATAGTCTCTAGCTCACTCAGAAGCATTCGTGGACACCTTATGTTATCCTGTATGCAATGTTAACTATCTGGCTTGATTTTTGGATATAACTATGCTTCTCCATAAATATTATATAGCCTATAGTTTTATAGTTGATGTATACAAAATATAATAATTAAATTAGTTTTCAGAGGTATGTATGTAGTATACTCAGCCACATACCCCATTGCTGGGGGTGGCCGACACAAGACAGAGCCTGAACAGAAACAACATTAAAAGTGTGTATTATTAGGGTCCGGGACCACTTTCGCGTTCCCTCGCCCGTGTCTCTGTCTCGTCGAGTAGGAGAATTATACTAGGGGAGGAGGATTCCTAGCCCCCTGCCCCTAAAGAACAAGGTGAAGTCCACGAATATCGTTGAGTGGGCTAGTAACTATGGCATCCGAGTGTACTATAGAGCAAGGTGATGAGTGTGGAGTTAGTTGGGCGTCACATGGCTGGGTCAGAGATAAGTAGTGATAATAGACGAACGCGTTGGGACTCGATGACTATAATCTTATGAACATAACGGGCGCGATACGTATGCCCCCTCCACAATTGTTTCGGCTGGTGGTGGGGGAGATAACGTCATAGATGAACTAGGAGACACATACGTATGCTCAACTCATTAATTAGGAGAGGCCTTTTCTATCTTAATAAATCCGTCTTGTGTTAGCCAGAATACACAAAAAGAGGCATAATTATAATGGAGACAATCAAAAGTTTTGTCTTTCTGTTTACTTTATGAAGTAGACAAAAGGTAAAGCTGCCTGTAACAAGTCTTCCCCAAAGTTGAAATAGTGACTTCTATACTCCTTGCCGGTAAGAAATCTTTCTATGAACTAAGTCGTCTAATGTTAACCGGGAAGAATAACACCGATGTCATTATGCTGCGTTTTTATTAATTTTATAAGATATATTTATATCACCCACTTCTGCACGGTGGCTATAATAATTTTCACTGTTTTACGTTTGGTTAGTTTGGCTGAATCAGTTAGGTAAACTTAAGTTAGATAGGTGAATGAACTAGGTTAGTAAGGACAGTTAGGGTTAGCACCGAGTGTAGTCCTTAGAATGTCGAAAAGGAAATAGATAAGACTGCATTACCCTTTGTTATGACGTGCTGCTTCGTCAAGTCAGTATGATGCAACAGAAGTGCTTAGCCTGCTTCCTGAACAACTCAACCAGTAGATCCATTGAACTATACCCTGTTCCAAAAAAGTAGGCCAAAATCCTTGAACATTAACCTCTATAACTCACAAACGGCTAGAGTAATCGAGCTTATATTTCTACCATTAGGGAAGAGTCCGTCAGGGAATAGGCCTGGAAATTTACAGCCCATTTGCTCAAGCCCTTTTTGAGTTATAGAGGTTAGGATTAACATTTTCTGACCTACCTATTTAGAACAGGATATATTAGATCTCAACCAGTACGAATTGAACCATGACCATTTCAACTAGTACAGGAATAGATGCCTTAAGCTAAGCTAACCTAAACGTACTGGTTGAGTTGATGCTGGTTGTGAGCTACTGCTTGAAGTAATCTATTGGTTGAGAGCTACTGGTTTAAATGGTCTATTGGTTGAAAGCTAATGGTTGAAGTGATCTAGTTGAGAGATGCTGGTTGAACTGTTCTATTGGTTCAGAGCTACTGGTTGAAATAGTCACTGGTTGAGGGATACTGGTTGATACGGTATACTGGTTGAGTTTTCCGGTCGCCCCTTGCCCACACGTACAAAGGAAATATGCCAGACGTAAATGATATAAACAACTAAAGTTTTAATATACGTTATACGGTTAGTGGAACGTGATGCAACAGGATATTGGGGGCACTCACAAGGTCCTCTCTCTGACGTGTGTGTGTGTGTGTGTGTGTGTGTGTGTGTGTGTGTGTGTGTGTGTGTGTGTGTGTGTAAAGTTGCCCTCATGTCCGGTTGTAACATAGGTACATATATTTTAATAATAACAATGATGATCATGATATTAATAATAATACAATATATATTATGTTATTATTACCATTATTATTGATGTTGTCGTTCATTCTTTGAATAAGAGTCTTCCCTTGTCGAAGATATTTGGCACCTCTTTGTTTCCAGTTGAGGTTTTGACTTCCCACCATAATAAATTAATAGAAGTAACGTAGTATAACGTCTATTTCCTTGGTAAAATGACTCGCACCAGACAAATTATAACGCGATAAGATAAGCCCTGGCGAAGATAAGAGGTTCAATTACTAGCTGTCGCATTACGATGACATTGTCTTGTCTGTTTTATGGCGTCAGTTAAAGCTTTTCATGACCCGATTACGCATTTTTTATTCTGTTTTCTGGCTAATATTTGACGATTTTATACAGATTAGGAAGGGTAGGCTATATGGAGGTCAGAGGGTTAATTGAAATAGTCTTTACCCTTGTTATTCCCACATATCCTTTCTAAACTGTATACAATCGTCTCATGGTTGCCAGAATACACTGTCAAAATGCGCCATAGTCTTCAAAGGGTTAACCCTGTTTGGCCCGAGGGGGGGGGGGGGGGGAGAGGCAGCTTTTGACCTCAAATGTTAGAATATTAACTCGATTGCTCTAGTCCTTCTTAAGCTATAAGAGGTCAATCGTCAACATTTCTCTCCTAACTAGAGTTAATAGACTAAAGTTAATGAACTATAATATATCCTTCACTGTGTAGCCTATTGTCATTCTTAAGTTGCTGTATATTTATGTGAGAACAGAACAAAAGAGGAATTATATATATATATATATATATATATATATATATACAGTATATATATATATATATATATATATATATATATATACCGGTATATATATTATATATATACAGTATAAATATATGAAAGTTTTATTTAGCCGTTTAATGTCAGTCAGAATAAAACTTAACTACCGGAGCGTACAGTGCAAGTGTTGAACATTATCCACGAATAATAAATGTGGAAGAACTTGTGTTTCACTACCACGCCCTCGCCACCATCAAGGGCGATAGGAAGTTATCGGAATTAAACAAAAGAGTAAATGACTGTATTCAACTAAACCCCTTCTGTACCGTCGACGTGTTCTTAATTCTATTCTAGCTATAAATAGACGATTTAAGGCGTGATCTTGATTGCGAATTATTTGCATATGTCAAATGATCAGGAAAATGTCGTGTTAAATTGATTTCGGGGTAATATGTTATCCAAGCAAAATCTATTGTGTGTAGAGAATACAATTTAAAACTATGCAATGTTACTGAAAGTTTTAAGCATAATCATATTTCGTCAAAATTACTTAAGTTCTGTTATCTTTAGAATTATCTTGACTACGGAATATATTACGTTAGAATATTATAGACTACTTGTTTTGTTCTCTTCCTTGCTTCGAGGCATTAAGGGGGGATGCTTCACTTTTTGGGCGATTTTTGCATGTATTCATTATTTTTCTAGTTTCCTCCCTAGACCTCCATTAAATAAATAAAAAACAAAATTCCATTAGATCCCCTTTCTAGATTAATTTGTACATTTTTCGGTAGAAAAATTTCCCGGCCGAAGGCCGGTTCTTCCAACATTACAGGCTCACTATCGTTCGCCAGGGAAAAACTCGACACTTAAATAGCACGAAAGGTCTAAATATTGACGAATAAATGGGGCGAAAGTTCTTAAAATCGACTAACTAATGGGGCAAACATCTTAACATCTGAAAACTAATGGGGCTAAATATGAGGGAGAAAGTGGTCCAGAAAACCGGCCCATCCCCCCCTTAAAGTTATCACAATGAGTGTTCGTCTCCCCTTTCTTATATCATGTCATGTCATGTCAAGTTGCCGTACGGGATAAGACTCTTTTATAAAGTACCCATTCACCCACCTTGCATTCACCAAACAAGGTCACTTTTGAATTGAGCCACAATAGAACGAAAATACTATATTAATTAAAAACAAAAAATGCATACATAAATCAAAACTGGGTTACGCCATGGTACATACAGTTTGCCGCACATTTTCTATTCCGTTGGGGTCGTGATTTGTCAGCACTGCACCCACTTCTCCAACCCCCCTCCCTCCCTCCACCTCCACCTCCTTACTTCCACTATTGGTAGGAGGTGGAATGAGGGAGGGGGGTGCGGCGCTGCCAAGTTACGATTTGCTGGGATGGTTGAGAAATGGAATATGTGCGGCGAACTGTACATAAGGTGTTAAACGCATCCATGAATATAACTTGTATTAATAGTATAACGCCGCCATCACCACCACCATGAAGAGAACAAAGGAATAAGCGATGTTATCCTATGAATGAGTGGAAAATGTCGTAATGCTGTACACTTGGATGGCGGAACCTAAACTCACTTAATGAACTGGCCTAGAAAGTTGTCGTGCTGAATAATTTACCTGATTATATTTAAGCCAGAATACTGTAATAACTAGGACAATTCGTATTTCAGAGTTATGGGGTGGTTTGGGATTTTTCTGAACCCATTCTCCATCATGTTTAGTTTTATTAGTTTATTCGTTTTATTAACCTCATTAGTTTGGCGGGCGATAGCAAGCTTGTAATTTAGGAGGAGCACCCCCCCCCCCCCCCCCCCTTATCTACCGGCGACGTTTTGGTACAGTTTAAGAAGGATCTGTGGTAATAAAAAATATTAAGTAAGATAGTTCGACTGTTCGAAGCCTGTTAATTACTGGAGGCCCTTTCGAAACAGAATAAAGTTGTCTAATATTAGCCAGAATAAAGTTCAAAGGATGGCACCGGTACATAAGGGGTTAAAAATATCCACGACTATAAACTTGCAAGAGCTAGTATTTCAGGATCACGCCTTCACCACCATGGGCGGTAGAGAGAGAGAGAGAGATATGTGAATAGAACAATGGACTCTGTGTTGAAATTCACAATGCCTTGAACATTTGAATGGAGAAATTACTAGCCTCAATATGAAATGTGTTTTACGGTGTATGCATTTGTGTTTCTACTCTAGTTAGGATTTGGGGTGGATTTCAGGGGAGGCTTTTAGTTTGCTCTCTCGACCTCTATCAAGCTTGAATTAACCCGTTCAATACCAGGGACGTCCTTTTTATCATAGTCTGGACACTGTTAGACGATTGTATTCAGCTTAGGAAGGACCTCTCAATAATAAGGCTTCAAACGACCTCAACCAACCCAATTAATTACTACAGATCCTTCCTAAGCTGCATAATATCGTTTAAATGTCGCTAGAATAAAATATAACACGTCGCTGGAACTCAAAGAATTAATAACACCCCTACCGAGATAAACTTGTAAATTATTCAGTAGAAAAATGTGCAAACATGAAAGAGAAGGGGGTCCAGAAATATAGTTCCCCTTAAGAGGAGTCCAAACTTCCCTGTCTATACATTAATTTGTAAACAATACCCAATGTAGGCTACACGTTTTCGCCTTGCAAGTATGTATGAGGAAGCTGATTTATGTATGTACACTTGGATACCATAATCTGTAGCCCACTAATAAGAATTCTTGGAACCTATGTGATTATATTATTATATTTTGTTTTCAATTATAACTATCTGGATTGAGTTTTGTATAGAACCTTGTTTTAAGTAAATAGTGTAGGCTATATAGTTTTGTAGTTCATGTATAGACAATAATATTCATAACTTCGTTTCCAGACATATGCTTCTATAATTAGAAATAGGTGAAGTCTGCGAATATGTATGAATGAGCTAAAGACTATGTCTTCCGAGTGTATCATGTTGTTCTATTTTCTCATTGTTAAAAGTTATTTAGTTACAATGTTCTCCAATTGATAATCCACTAGGCTATCCACAAAACGTCTAACTCGTGATAATAATCAACTCTCATTTGCATCCTCTATTATTCTTCCATCACGATAGAAGAGTAGAATAAAGGAGTAACACCCGTATTGTAAAACCACACTTAAGTGCTTCCCTAACCCTATAATGAACGAGGATAATACAATTGACTGTTAATTTGTGTAAACCCATTCAATGCCGGTGCCGTCCTTTTAACTTTATTCTGGCTACTATTAGAACGATTTTATTCAGTTTAAAAGGGGCCTCCAGCTATTAACAAGCTTCGAACTATGTAATTTAACCCTATGTAATACACTAGATCCTCTGTTAACTGCACACAATCGTCTAAATATAACTAGAATCAAATCAATAAGACGTCGTTGGTACAGAAGGGGTTATAGGGGTCAATCTCATTCAGTTTCAGAAATAGATCTATTAAAATGTTTGCTTATTTCACCCAGGAATGTTTAGGGCAGCACTTAGTGAGGTTTTAAAATGCGAGGGTTAGCCGAAAGACGGATGGAAGTTAGGTGAACAGTTGACAGTCTGCCGCCATAAACCCGACACTTTAACAGTTAACTCTACCAATTTACTGTATCGTAAACATTTCTTTCCCACCACTGTCCCCACAAAATATTTAACTCCTGGACTACGAGAGACCTTCCCTGAGATAATAGAATCGTCATGTGTTACCCAGAATACAAGATATCGAGGCATTAATTAATGGAGTTTTGGAGTTACTATAGATTGTTATAATTAAAGCGAGTAGGAACCATCTTTCCTAAACCTAAATCAAATCGTGCTGATATTGCCAAGGAAATAGCCTTATCCTGTTTTTAAGCTAGATTATCCAGAGCTACAATGGGCTAGTAACCAATTATAGAAGTTTAGAACAATAATTGACGCAATAATAGTAGCCTACGTGCATCTATAGTCTATAGTAGCCTACGTGCACCATAGTCTAATTGGCTTTGTTGGTAGGAGTCTGGATGGATGGATGGATGGTCATGTGGTGGCCCAGGATAGATTGACTGATAAACCGCAGCAACACGGTGGGCAGAGAGACATAATCCCCACACCCCTCTTTAGCATAGTTTGCATTCCAATCCCGCGTTTCGCTCCCCAACTGTGCCAGATTGATGGAATAGGGAGGAATAGAAGACCTTGGGGGCGGTGAATGGATGGAAGGAAGGATGTGTGGTTGAGAAACGGAGGAAAGGACGATGGGAAGGAAGGAAATTGAAGCAAATGATGGAAGAAGGGAAGGGGTCGCCAAAGGTCCTCTAGCTAGACATTTTGGTGTGGGTGGGTGGTGATGTCTGGTTGAGTTGCCAAGGGAGGAAGGGAAGGATGAGGGTGAGGGGGAACGAGGAGGGAGGGAAGGAGGATGGGGGAGAGGTGTGGTGGGGGAGAATGGAGGAGGGAGGAGGGTGAGAATGGTGAGGGAGAAATGGGGGGTTCGAAAGAGGCAAGGTTGCTATGAGTCGCCAGTCTCTCATTTGCTTCCGTGGAAGGTGGACGTACGCGCTGCCCCGCCGGCGCCGATTGGCTACACCCTCGCTTATATTCGCCATTCTGTGCTCAATTTTCCGGCTTCCCCTGAAATTCCTCCCTTCCGTGAATCCCCCTACCCCTGTGCTGTGCCTATAACCCGCTATATCGGCTGTAACCGTGAGAAATGCTGCTGTATTTAACGGGAACAGGCGGGGTGACTTGATACCGAGGCTTTGCTGAATCTCCCACTAGTGCTCGGCTTGGTGTCTCCCTTTTAAAACCTCCCTCGTGTCGTCTCTTATACCTTCCGTGGGATCTCCTAGGCGTCGGTTCAGGGTGTGTAGTGATTGTTTCGGCCCCCAAGCTGCTATAGAGGGCGAAAGAGAGTGAACCAGAGTGCGAAAAGTGCGATTTTAGCGGCATCTGTGGTGCAGGTGGTGTGAGAGTGAGAGAAAGAGCTCACCAAACCAAGCCTACCTACCTACCCAGGACCCAAACAGTTTCTCTATTTTCTACCGATTCCCCCACATTCTACTCGATTCTGGAGGGGTCTTACGTGGAAACTCCTTTTCTTATTAAGGTATGGTTAATAATTTTCGTTAATAATATAGCCTTGCGTAGGCTATTTATAAAAAAAAAAAAAAAAAAAAAAAAAAATCTTAGAGTAGCCTAGGCTAAGTGGTTTTGAAAAGTGTGGATATCGAACTTAGGCTAGTTATATTAAAACGTTATAATCTGAATGCCATTTTATTTAATGTTAGTAGCCTAGTTTAGTTTCAGTACATTTTTATATTAGCTTTATGGTTTTAAAGATGCTTGTTGTGTAGCCTATAATCTTGTGGGAGAGGTGGTGTAGGCCTAAGATAATTCATTATTTTATATTGATAATTTATGCTAGTAATACTTTTACTTTAGTGTTATTGTGTCCTAGTAGGATTTTCTAATACTCCAGGCCAAATGTAGCCTATCATATTATTGAATCAGACTCCTACGGGCCTAACTTTCATAATAGGCTACACATAGAAACTACGGCTAGGCTATTAGAAAAGCGAGATTGTTCTAAACAGGCTTAGCCTATTTTGTGTTTTTGTTTTTAACATAGGATAAAGCCGATACCAAGGCCTCACCTCGGAAACACTCGAGAGTGACTCCTACCAAGTCCATGTTGCTCATATTACCTACGCAATATTAAACAATACTCGAAATGTCCTATAGGCCTAGGCCCTATCATTAAACATGCATACGTTACGGTACGTATTTTGAGATCCAGTGAAGAATACTGTATAGCCTAGCCTATAAACGTTAATTAACATTATTTGGACCCGTTTCCCTCCCTCAGTTTGGAGATTTTAAGACGTTGCGCCCCATTGGTTTGCCGTTAGCTAGCCTGTAACTCAAAAGATAATAGGATAGGCCTAGGCCTAATAGTGTTTGGTGCGGAACATTTGTTTCTATCGACAAAATATACAAATTTAGATTGAAGGTGTCCAAGTCGGGGAAAGCGTTTTTATTAGCCTAGGGGACAAACTAAAATACAGTGCTCGATTAAAACAAAATATATATAGGCCTACTCACAGAAGATACCCGGGTAGGCTGTTCAGCCTATGAGACCCGGCTCATAATTTATTTCATCACTTGGTGTGTGGCTTGGGTGGACGTGTCTTAATTTCTTAATTTTGGCTTTAAAATCATTGAACTTTAGCTCTTGGTTACCCCAAACTATATCTAATGCATTTTCAAATTTTAACACACTGTTCACACTTATCACTTCTTCAGGAAGGTCATTCCAGTTCTCCACCACTCTATTACTAAAAAAGTTCTTCCTGATGTTGAGTCTTGACCTCTTAAACAATTTCTTGCTGTGTCCTATAGCCTAGGTCTATATATATAATAACTCGCTAGACGACAGACCATGTAGGCCTATGTTCATAAGAACATAAGAACATAAGCCTATATAGCCTATCATATAGCCTATATTTATCTAGGAGTGAGAGTCCTTGTTAGTATGAGTTGTGGAAGCAGACAAAATATATAAAATTGTTTAGCCTATGCTAAAACAAATATAGGCTAGGCTAAATCTCAAATTATGATTCGGTGTAAGTAAAATTGGCGATGCAGCTGTAGTGATTCCAGGTGTTCAGTATTTATGTTTATTTAGCCTACATGAAACAAGGCAAACAGGATTCTCGGGTTCATCTCAAGGAGTGTGAGTAACAGAACTGCTGATGTTATCTTAAAACTTTACTTGTCATTAGTGAGACCCCATATGGATTATGCTGTTCAATTTTGGTGTCCTTATTACAGAATGGACATAGATTCATTGGAGAGAGTACAACGTAGAATGACAAAAATGATCCATAATATTAGAAATCTTCCGTATAAAGAAAGGTTGAAGAAATTAGGCTTACATTCGTTAGAGAGACGCAGAGTTAGAGGGGATATGATAGAGGTGTTCAAGTGGGTTAGTGGGATTAACAAAGGGGACATGACAAATGTACTAAAGCTCCGTGATAGCGAAAGAACTCGTACCAATGGTTTCAAATTAGATAAATTTCGTTTCAGAAAAGATATAGGCAAATATTGGTTTGGTAACAGAGTTGTAGATGGGTGGAATGGACTACCAAGTGCTATAGTGGGATTAAAAACGATAGGGAGCTTTAAGATAAAATTGGATAAGCATATGGACGAGAAGGGTTGGGTGTGAAGGGGGATCAGCAGGGTTGGGCCAATCAGCGCTCTGCAGACCCCCGTAATCCTGCGTTAATCTCTAACCGTTTTGGTAAGATGATCCTCAGGGTATTAGAGTGTTGAGCCTATAATTGGGCTTTGTAATTGGGGTTGTGTGGGACAGGGATCTGCCTTGCTTAGGCCAATCGGCTTTCTGCAGACTCCCATTTTCTTATGTTCTTATGTTCTTATGAAATTAAATCTGTATGTAGGCCTAGTTAGGCTATGCTCTTTCCTATTATTTATTTACCCTGATCGAGTTTCAGCTAGGCCTATAGTCTATTTACTTCCATCTGATGGTAAATTTGATTATTTGAATGTCCTCACCTTAATAACTTCTATTATAAAGATTATGAAACTAAATACGCTGTTATGCTAATTGTGAACATATGGTATTTGTATGATGCAGAGATATATAGTTTCCTATTTTTCCTTTGAATATTAATAAATCAGTTGCTAAGGGAATTCAATTTAGCATCAGTTGTAGAAGTGGACAGAAGGGTCCTGAGCTGGTATGGTCATGTTGAACGAATGGGAGATGAAAGGCTTACAAAGAGAATATGTGAGTCAGGTACAAGGGGAGATAGAAGGGCAGGAAGACCCCCATTGAGATGGAGAGACTGTGTAAGAAAGGCTTTGGATGATAGAGGAATGACTATAGATCAGGCAGGGGAAGTGGTGGTGGACAGGAGTGAATGGAGAATGCTTGTGAATAGTTGAGTAAACACGTGGTCATTTGGAGTAAGGGGTGTGGTGCAAGTTGGACTAGAGAATAGTCCATCAGGTGCCTGGAAGTGTGGTGGGAGGGCTTGTGGCTTTGGCTCCGCTGCATGTCTGCCTGCCGAGATCGGAACCTCTCCGGGTGGTCGGGGCCGGGGGAGTGCTGGAGCGACCTTGGTGACCCTGGTCTCTGGGTCTTCTCCTGGGTGACCTGGATGTGTGTGAGTTTGTGCTTTTTATCTGTGTTTATTTGTTTTATGTTGTTTTTGTGTTTTCCCTGTTCTTGCTCTGTCTTGAGTTGGCTACCCCCAAAATGGGGATTGGGCCTGAGCATATAGATAGATAGATAGATAGATCAGTTGTAAATAAACTAACTATAGTTAACTAATATTCAATAGGTTCGTACTTGCTGATGGAAATCAAGAAGCATTGAAATTGGAGTAATACGATCAGATAATGGATGGTTTAAAGTTTTATTTAATACAATGAAAGAGCTTGTTGAGTTGAAACTAGGCCTAGCCTATCTGGATCGGCTTTCAAATTACCGTAATTAACAATTTAGCTCAAATATGGTGAATGACAGTAAAATTCGGATATTCACTGAAATTAAGCTAATGGGTTGGGTTTGAGAGGGATCTGCCGTAAAACTACCGGTATCTCGACCTACCCGTTTAACTACCACAGATCCTTCCTAAGCTGCATAATATCGTCTAAATATAGCTAGAATACTATAGGCCTATATCACGTCGCCGGCACCGTACTCAAAAGGTTAATTACCGGTAATAATAGGCCTAGGCTAAATGCAAACTTAAAATTATGGTTTACAGCTACTATATCTATGGTTATCATTTCATTTGGAAGTGATTAAATGTCCGGAGCAATACAATTCTATATTAATTTCCTGTATTTATTCTCATATTAATTCCAATTTTAAAGCCCAAATGCTCCGGTTTGAAATAGATGCGTCTGAATTTGTATTTTTTGTTTTTGTTTTTCGGGCTTTGTCTCCAGTTGGCCAGCCCTAGCTATTAGTTATGTGCCTGGGTATAATTATTATGTTTTTTTCCACCAACCCGCTTTACCTCTAAACTCAATTAATGAAATCAACAAATACATGTGGCACTCAAAGGACGCGAACCTAGGATACTCACATCGAAATTCCGCGCACATATGCATTACGCTATCAAGACATAAATACATGCATTGGAATATTTAGGGGGTATGGTATAAATGTTCACCTATCATCATCTACCTTATTGCGAATTTGCGAAACGTGGGTTTTTACGCGATAGGGTATGTGCGTGACTGCGTGTGTCATGATTGGCAATGGACGTGGGACTTTCCATCTTCTTGCCAATTGCTGTCCTCTTAACCTTGTTTAGTTTGCTTAGTCACTAGGGAATGTTTTATATATAGAGCTTATGTTTATACCGTACTGTGTCTACCTACCTGGAGTTGTTTCGGCCATCCATCAGTCACCAGTGGCCTCGGCAAGAGTTACTTGTATATAGGCCTATGTAGGAGGATGAAACTGTTGTGCTTTTCGGATTTTTTTGTTCTATATGTCTGTAACGGTACGGAACTATGGATCATGGATAAAAATAAGGATGACCTGACGACACAAGTCACACAACCCGAAGACAAATTGAGAACATTGATTTTAACAATTTACTATGATCTTTAGAACATAGGCCTATAGGCTAGATTCCATAATTGTCTTCAAATATTTAAACCAAATTGTGATATTAAACTCAAGTTAAACGGACACATTCAACCAGTTTGTGCTTTGTCGTGTAGCCTACTGTTTGTTTGGTTGCGTTGGTAGTTGGTACTTTAGGAATTTAAATGGCCACTGGTTAATATAGCACCAACCAGCTTGAAAATAATCTTGATCCCTCTTTGTAACTCAAAAGAGCCTAGAGCAAACTGGCTGTAAATATCCACACCTATTCCCTGGTGGTCTCTTCCCAAATGATAGAAACGTCAGCCCGATTGTTTTCATTCATTTCGAGTTATAAGAAGTTAAGGGGTCAAGATTATTGTTAAGTTCGCTGGCGCTACCTATAGTTGAGTTCGACTGATCGAGTTGTCCAGACATTACTATCACCGAATAGGAAAACGGGGCAAGAAGGGTTTTACGTGAAAAAAGTACCGATCGTGTTAAAAGGAATCGTGGCTCCTCCAATCGTGTGTGACTGTCATGCTGTGTTGAGTGGGTGTGTGGTGCATGACTGGTGATGGATGAGGCAGAACACTAATGCTGGCAGTCAGGACTCGTAGAATAGTCTAATGCAGGTTTTATATTTTAGTTTTATTTTCTATCTTAGTTTCTCTAAATTTCAGCTTCTATAGTATTTAAGGAACACCCCGTTCTTAACATTTATCCTCCATTACAAACTCAAATGCACTTTAAATTAATGGAAGCATATGGTCCTCCCGGGATTCGAACTCGGGACGGGGACACCACACCCAGGACATAAGCATCTAAACCATTACACCACCAACACAATTAATAACAGTACCGTACCGTACCACGTTTTTTTTCTCCCTAGTAGAGTACTCTCTCTCTCTCTCTCTCTCTCTCTCTCTCTCTCTCTCTCTCTCTCTCTCTCTCTCTCTCTCTCTCTCTCTCTCTCTCTCTCTCTCTCTCTCTCTCTCTATCTCTCTCTCTCTCCTCTCTCTCTCTCTCTCTCTCTCTCTCTCTCTCTCTCTCTCTCTCTCTCTCCCTATCTCTCTCTCTCTCTCTCTCCCCCTCCCCCTCTCTCCCCCTCCCTCCCTCTCCCCCTCCCTTTTCCTGTCCGTACGGCTGGCGCTGGCAGGTGTACTAGCCTCAGGTCTGTGGGCGTAAAAGTTGAATATCCCGTGTTCGTTTGTGTAGCCTATGGTGGGAGTGTGTATGTGAGAGACAAAAAAAAAATGTCCTTACAAAAGTATCTAAATATTACTGGTAACACCTGCTGTCTTCTGTTCGAGGTCGTTATATTTATTTTATGTTGGCAAATATTATTCAGTTAAGGGATCATTTGTAGAATTCAAAGGAGCTAAGATGATATCGCCGAACCTTTCGATTCCCACTGATTTTCCTAAGCTAAATTATATCGTCTATACTCTATAGGAAACAATAATAGAAACAAAACAAATATGCTATTAGGTTGAAATCGCTCAAAGCAGGATCCACTAGCCTATTCATTTGATCGTGCGCATAGTTCCGAAAATATAGTAGGATCGATAGAAGGTCAAAAAGAATCTTGCAGAAACTCCGAGTGTCTAGGAATGCTTTTCTCTGGGTTACTTTTCAGACTTTCCTATCAACAAGCCGATTTATTAGTATTACCGTTATTATTATTATTAGCATTATTACCGGTATTATTTTTATTATTATTATTATTATTGTTGTTTATTATTTCCGGTATTCTTTGTAGTATTATTATTTACTATCATGACAAATTGTAATATCAGCGAGCACATTATTTACCCCATATAATAATAATAATAATAATAAAGTTTATTTCCACCGACAGTGGTTATTCTTCTTACATAGTATTTACAAATATAATTATATACAGTTGGGGGTTTGGTGTTTTCAAAGTAGTTACAATACTAATACATAATTTAGTGTTACATACAGTAGACATACAGTTGTTAGTTGTGTATTCAGACCAGGTGTGACGGACCACAATTCCTAAGCTGTAATTACAAATACACCAAGTAGGTCAGCTCAGATCTATGTAGATTAAGAGGGCAGATAAATAAGCCTGTGGAAGGAATATGATGCAGTTTAAAATGTTATTCTAACTACAATTAGACGATTTTATGAAGTTTTGGAAGGATGTATGGGAGTCAAAGGGGTAAAAACTATCCTACTTAGCCTAACCATCCGACTTTCAACATTCCTTCCTAAAATTAATGCAAACGTCTAATGTAACTTAAAACAAAAGTACGGTAACAATCGCGTCCTCGACAAGGCTACTGACAGAGTTAGGCTATCCCATACAGTACCGGCGAGATCCTTTTCATTATAGTCTGGCAACTATCATGCGATTTTATTCAGCTTAGGATGGACGTCTACCAATAATAAGGCTACAGACTCTCAATTCGTCCTATTAGCTACCACATATCCTCCCTAAATAAAATAAACTCTTGTAAATGTAGCTGAAATCAAATGAAAGGAGACGTCACCGGTACAGAAAGGGTTAAAGAACATGGCAGACAGACTTAAATATCAATGAATATATATATATATATATATATATATATATATATATATATATATATATATATATATATATATCACTGGCTTAGTTTTCAGCCTCGTATGTCGGGACTCGGTACAGTTTCCTCAATTAAGTCCTTTACCTCACTTCTTCTAATTCTTCTTCCATTGAGCTCGTCCCAAATTCTTGCGATTCCACAGGACTTACCTTTGTATCGGCACTTGCTCAGACTATGTTATTCAGAGGAAAAGTCAGAGAAGATTGTTGTGAAAGAGAATAAAAGAAAATTAGCATGCAGTTGCATTGTTTTGGTAATTTAATTACTTACAGGGGCATAGGCTAATGGGAAGCATGTATCATAACTATAATTGTATACCGGTACATCTAATAATGTTAGTATCAAGAAGACTTGGTTATGAGACTGGATATGAATAGTCTCATTTTCCAGCTTTCTCCACAAATGCTCACATCATGTACAAACAGCTCATTATTGTTATTATTAATTAGGCCTAATCATTTATAGCTTCAGGGTGACTGTCAGTATATTATTACGATTATATATATATATATACCGGTATGCTATTCTAAGTGGAAAGCACCGACTAAATATGAATGTAGGAATCGTTAGACAAGTAATTTTTTTGTGGTACGATTATGGGAATTCAATGACAGATCTCGATATAGTGTGTAACCAAGCTTAGCCAATACACGAAATGTAATTAGGCTAACCTAATATAACCCCAATCACAATAACCCAGCCTATAGGCTAATACCGGTAAACTAAAAAGTGAATGTCTAAAATTACAGGCTCGCTATCGCTCGCCAGGAAAAAATCAACACCTTAATGTCACGAAAGGTCTTAATATTAACAAAGAAATGGGGCGAAAGGTCTCAAAATTGCCAAACTAACGGAAATAACGTCTTAATATCTCAACACTAATATGCTAAACATGAGGGAGAAGGGAGTCCAGAAAAAGCGAGTAGTACCCCCTTTATCCAAAGAATAACACCCAGTATACGGTATATATTTGTGCTGTGTTGTCCCTATTCTGTCTTGAGTCGGCGTCCCCCTCCCCCCATTTTTTGTTTTTGAAGTGGGGATTGGGCCTGAGTATATAGGTAAATACGGTGCCGGTATATGCATTTTTCCCTTTAATCTTCATAGCCTATTTGTTTTCGTTGTTTCTTTTTTCCTTTTCCAGACTAGCTGACCGGTTATAGTAACTGTCCTGAGGGCGTCCGTGTTTGAGACAGGTAGCTGAAGCATTCCATTCTCTCTCTCTCTCTCTCTCTCTCTCTCTCTCTCTCTCTCTCTCTCTCTCTCTCTCTCTCTCTCTCTCTCTCTCTCTCTCTCTCTCTCTCTCTCTCTCTCTCTCTCTCTCTCTCTCTCTCTCTCTCTCTCTCTCTCTCTCTCTCTCTCTCTCTCTCTCTCTCTCTCTCTCTCTCTCTCTCTCAGAGCCCTGTTTCGTTAATCAATACCCAATTTCCCAAGTCTGTCTGCCTTATGGGTAGGCCTAAGCAACGTCCTTCCCACATCTTTTAAATGTGAACTACAGGGATGAACGAAAAAACGAAGATTAATGCAGGGTCATAACTTGTCATGAATATACTGTAATATGTATATGGGCAATATCTATATAATTCCATTAAACTCCAGAACAAAATACTAATATATATAGTCGTTGGTGACGAATTGGCATTTTCAGCCAGCTGGAGTGACTCCATTGTGTAGAGACGCCGTTTGTAAACAAGATATGCAGTCCTGAATAGTGAGGTCTGTTTTTCGTAATTAATACCTTTAAATTCAATACTCAAGCTCTGCAAAAGATCGACCAACGTCCTGATGACCTGGTGCACATCAAGAAATAATCCCAGCTCGCCAGCAATTAACATACATGCAGTGTTTATGCATGTTTAGCCTGGTCCAGAGTTGAGGGAACTCTGTTCTAAGGCCTATTTCGTAATGATAATATCGTTTTCTGTTCAATTTATATATCGCGGTCCCTTGACCAGACAGTGGTAAAGCCAAATGATGAGCTGTAAACATGCATACAAATTATAAGAGTTTCTCAAAAAAAAAAAAAAAAAAAAACAGATTCACCCATTTCCCATGTCGAGAGTTCCCGCCATTGGCTACAGTTACGTCATGGTAAACACGCCAGTTCGCGCCACATAAAATAACTTAGATAAGCTATATTTCTATATTGTTAAAACAAATTGTTGAAAGTTCTTCAGTACCATGTACCTAAAACCAAGCAGATCCCAATGGACATTGTAGTTTGAATAGGTTTCATCCCTGGAATTCACCTTTAAGTATACGGTCGCCTCGCCTAAGCCATCAAAATCAGAATGTGAGGTGAGGCCTCACTAGTAGTGAAATAAGAGAGATCAAAGCAAGACAAGTGGGGGTTAAAAATGAAGAGTTGAAGAGTTTGAAAAGATGGTGGGCTGTCCACCTAGTTATTGTTTATGCTACGTATACTATGTATCCGCAAGAATTCCCGTTGCGAGCAACCACAGCCAACTCCGCCTTCTCCAGATTTCCCTTCCAGAAAGAGGGGCCCGATAGGTCCCCTGCCTGGGGTCCAGGCAGGGGACCTATCGGGCCCCTCTTTCTGGAAGGGAAATCTGGAGAAGGCGGAGTTGGCTGTGGTTTCCGCCATGGCGGGCCCCAGGCAGGAGTACTATCGTTTATATAAATTGACTTCATTAGGAAAATTATGTTGAGTGGACAATCAAGGGCTCAAGCAGTGCACCAGCTTGAGAGCAACGCCACTTGACTGCCCCTATAATTATGTGGTACTGTGGGATTGTTTTGAGGCACTGACCCCTCACAGGGTCGGTGCTGCCCCGGAGGGATCCGTACTAGCACTCTGGTATGTAAGTCATGGGATACTGACGGAAGTATTGCTGGGTGCTCTACCGCATCCCCCGTCTGCATTGCCCCTGGTTGAGTCTTATTGGTTCCGTTATATTGAATGTCATATTCGGTTATGATCATATTTGGTGAGCTTTATTAGATTGGGTTTGCCTCAATCGTGATGTAAGTTGTCTTACCTTGCTTCCTCCCGATCATATCGCCAGTTTACCCCTCCAGCTGGAGCCAAGACCACACTGAAGTGATCCTTGGCTCAGCCTTGAGACGCACCTGGCTAATAATGATCAGAAATTCGGCTGGAATGGCTTATTTAGTGATGTTATAAGAGGTGGTCGCCTTATTAGTGATATATAATGTTTTTACCCTGCTTCCTCCCGTTCATATTGCCAGTTTGCCCCTCCAGCTGGAGCCAAGGTGACACTAAGGTGTTCCCTGGCTCAGCCTTGAGGTGCATCCAGCTAATATTGATCGGAAATTCAGCTGAATCCATATCATTCTAAGTGAATCTTGGTTCGGGTAGTGGTGCTTCTACAATGGTCCTGGAAGTGGGGAACGTGTGACCAATGTGGTCTCCCTGTAGCCAGTCCATAACGGGGTCGTTCATTTGACTATTTTCTCACCAGGTTTTTTGCTCTTTCCGCTAGTTTTATGTTCATGGGACATATATTAGCCTCTATTTGCATTTCCTCTGTTGTCTTAGTGTATGGGAAGTATTCGTTAAATGAGAATCTTAGTGCTCTGCTTTGTATTTTCTGTAGCTGTGATATCTGGGTTTTGCTTAGGGCACATAATGGAATCGCTGGGTATTCTATTATAGGTAGTACAAAGGATTTGACAAGTTGCAGTTTTATATGTGGTGGGAGATCTTTTAGTTTGTATAGCTCACTTAATGCTTGTTTCCCCTTGATTGTTAAGTCCTTGACATGTCTGCAATAACCTGTTGTAGTGATCTGTAATCCCAATATTTTACCTTTATGTGCATAATCTATAAGCTCTCGGTTTGCTACTACTTCCTCACATTTTTTGTTTGCAATATTGATTAGCGCAAATTTAGTCTGGTTAGTTTTTATTTTCCACCTTTTTTCAAACGCGTTGATTTTTTCGATTTCTGCACCAACAAGCTCTGCCATAAGTCTTCTTGATTTTCCTCTGTAAGTGATAATTTGAGTTATGTCGTCGGCATATGTGATATTATGGCAATCTATTGCAGGCTCGGTCATGTCTCTGGTGTAAATAGTGTATAAGGTTGGCGAAAGAATTCCCCCTTGAGGTACTCCACTTTTTATTACCATTTCTGGTCCCATTATTGTTCCCACGTATACAACTGTGCGGTCCACGAGGTACCGGTAATCACATAAGCCTAAGCCATCTTAACCCCTTCAGATTCATATGACGCAGAGGTTGCCAGATTAGCAATAAGAAATAGTTCTCTCACTCTTATAATTACCTCTCCAAAATTAGTTTTCTGCCCACAGCTAACTCAAAGACAACTGCAGAGGTTGAAGTAACTAAACAAAAGGTTTATAAACACCCCTGATGGTAACAAAGGCTTTAAAGTATCCCTAATAGGCTCAACATCGCGTCATATGTCGGAGAGGGTTAACATCAGCTAACAACTTGTAATACTGTACTGCACCGTTAGCTCGGCGTTTAACTCGCATGTTAGCCTAATTATAACTGATGCTAAGCTAGAGTTATGACTGGCACGGTTAGGTTTGTTGATAATATATGTCGCTAAGCTTTCTTTATCGGTCTTACTGTGCTAGAATGCCTTTGTGTGTATTCATTATTCACCCATAGAGTAAACGGGAGTGGAGTAATTTGGAATATATTAGGTCAGGGTTGTTCAGGTTTGGCTAGAGAAGTTTTAGGCTGCCGGGTAGTTTAGGATGGGTTAACTTATGTTAGTTTAACTTGTAGGTTAAGTTAATTAAGGTTATCATATACTAGTTAAGGTTATTGCCTAGAATAATTTAATCTTATGTTTACTGTAATTTTCGTAAACATCCATCCTACCGTGCATTAATATTTCCATGCTAATCATATGGAATGCTGCATAACATTTAGTCTCTACAGAGTCTACAACATTATATAAAGCGTGCTATGGATTGATACCGGTACTTGAAAATTAAGATAAAAGTAAAGGAATGTAATGGAAAGTTTACGGAGAGATTCAGATCATTTTATTTCCATAACAAATACATTGGCTTTGGCTGTTCATACAGCTAGGCAAACAATAGGCTATATCGTAATATTACATAAGCAGTGTCGGTAAAAATGTACACAGAAATAGAGAGAAAGAAAACAAATTGTGTGTGTGTGTGTGTGTGTGTGTGTGTAGGTACCGGCATGGTAGGCCTAGGCCTATGTGAAGAAATAAGAGGGACAGCAGAAACAATTTAGGCTAAACCCCCAAAGCATACAACGAACCAACCTAAAGGAGAATTCACACAAGTGTTCTTCCCAAAACTGTTATTCTCACCTCCCATCTGACAACATATGTACCGTAATAACTGTATCGGTATACTGTTATCGAAATGCTATCACCTATGATAATCTACTGTCGATATTTAATCCATTAATTAGGAGTAAGCCAGTAATCGTGACCTCTTAAGTTCTAACCTCTGTAACTCAAAAAGGCCTTTAACAAATGGGCTGCACATTTCCACACCTATTCCCTGGCTGATTCTTACGAATGGTACAAAATATTAGCTCGATTATTCAAGCCGTTTTAGAATGGTCAAGATGTTTAGCCTAATAAGAAATCGGCAATAGTTTCTGACACAAATGCAAATTAGCCTAGTTTAAAAATTATGCCAGATTAAGGTTGCAGATCAAAATTTGTGAGAAAAAGACCTTAGCCCTCTCAAGATCCGATTACGCAGTTCTTTTTTGTTTTATGACTTACCGGGTATTAAACGGTGTTATTGGGATTAGGAAGGATAGACTATACGGCACTTTGGAAGTCGGAGGGTTAATTGAGATAGTGTTTACCCATTTACTTCCCACAGATCCTTCTTAAGCATTATAAAATAGTCTAATGATAGTCGGAATAAGTAGTCGAAAGGCGTTATAATCTTAGAGTTACCGTGTAATTGTCTTATAATTCCCATAGATCCTTCCTAAACTTTATAATCGTCATATGAAAGAATAAGCTGTCAAAAAGCGTCATATTGTAATTGCCTTATCATTCCCACAGACCTTTCCCAAACTATAAAATCGTCTAATGATAGCATAACCTGTCAAAATGCGTCATATTCTTCCGAGGATTAACTTGCTAAACTATAAAATCATCTAGTGATAGCATAAACTGTCAAAATGCGTCATAGGCTATTCATCAGAGGATTAACGTGGAATTATCTTCTTATTTATCACCATATTTACCCCCGTGGATTAGCTTATCTTGTCACTATCGTTGTAATCAGTCCTTATCAATGTCCAATTTAGTATCGTAGGCTGTAATAGTTCACTTACCGTATTATCAGCTATATTTATCACTGCTTGCATAGAGTACCGGTATCACCTGTATCACCGTTATCATTTGAGATATATACAGTATGATAGACTTTAATATCGTATTAGCCCAGGTGTTCAATTATATAGTCAGATTATTATATTCAACTAGCTAAGGACCTCTTGATTATTTATCTAGTCCGACGAATTATGGGTTATATTTTGTTTTATATTATTGAAAGTTTAGCTCGATTACTCTAGCCTAGTCTTGTGTGAGTTATACTGTTATAGAGGTTGATGTTTAAGAGTTTTGGCCTACATATTTAGCTATAGCTCCTTATTTATTATTAATACTACTACTAGTGTTACTACCGTACCTGTACTACAACTATAACAACAATTAGGCTACCGTACTGCTAATATTAGTAAAAACAATAGTATTAGCTATTAATTATAATATCAGTTATATTATTACCACCACCAACATACTCCAAGACCACACAAGGTTCGTGTTTTGAATAAACATATTGTTAGAATTAATTATTATTCATTATTATTATTCCAGACCACTAAATGTGTATGCTGCAACGCGTGTAGCTGGATATTGAATCTGATATACAAGTGTGTTTGGCCATTGGGAGCTGGGGTTGGAAGTGGTGGGGTTTATTTTGAGTAGCCTAATTCTGAGGAGTGTGGTCGTTGGCAGTGGATGAGTGTTATATTGTTGACAGATTTTGACACTGGGTTGTAACATTCTGAAACATCACTTACGGTACCTACAAGCTTATTATAAAAGTTACATGATATTCATTGGTAAAATAGGTCTATATAAATTGTTGTTAGTGTTGTTTATATTCATATTGATAGCCTAGCGTATAGCCAACCCGGTATATCTAAATCATACATAATCCTATACCCTGTTCCAAATAGTAGGCCAAAAGTCATGACCATTAACCCCTACAACTCGCAAACTTCTGGATTAATCGAGCTAATATTTCCACCACTTGGGAAGAGTCGGTCCGGGAAAAGGTGTGAACATAGTACAGCCCATTTGCTCTAGCCCTTTTTGAGTTACAGATGACAGAAGTCACGAGTGCTGGCCTACCTATTTGGAACAGGGTATAGGTCTGTAACAGCTGGTGGACAAGGGAGCAACTCTGTGTAACGCCAGAACCAGGTTACAAAATACCAGTTCGCAGTCTGGGGTGGGGTGAGAGGGGAGTCATTTGCACTTGAATAATCCATGGTTCGACCCCTGACCTTTTGGCAGTGGGTAATATCTGAAACCTGGAGATACAGAGTGTGTTTGGAGAGAGAGAGAGAGGGGGGGGGGGGGGATGTGTCTGTAATCTGTGTTAGTTAGGGAGATAGGCTATACCAAATGGGGAGGGAATATTCTGTTTTAGTTTAAGAAATGGTGAGAGAGAGAGAGATTGTATGAAACTTTTACCTGATGTTAAATTAGTACCGTACCGGTACTTTTTAACATTTTTCACTGTGTGGACTAGCATCACTCGTAATTAATATAATGGGAGGATATGTATGTGGGCTTTATCAGTGTAATATTACTACCGTACAACTAGGTTAATAATAATAATCTATCTTTTATTAATTTCACAACACCAAGCACCTCTAATGAAAGCATATATATGTGATCCACTAATATATGGTATGATTAGAATTACGTGTAGGCTAGGGTACTTGTGTTACCGTACGATTGGTTGAAAGAAAATTCGATAGTGTACATGTGATACCGCATTGATTGCATACTTGATTTTATATACCGTAGTCGATAAGATACTTCATTTACTCTTGCATAGGGCCTAATGAATCTCTGTTCCCACCTCTGACCTTTGGCGGCTGTAATATCGGGGACCTGGAGTATGTGTGGGAGGAACGTGTGTATTATGTTTTAGTCGGGGGAAATACAGTGAGTGAGAGAGAGAGAGAGCGAGAGTATAATGTGTGGGAAGAGTGTGCATGTTCTTTTTTAGTCGGGGAAATACATAGTGCGTGTGTGGGAGAGACAGATGGAACTTGCAGATTGTGTAAGAGGACTGTGTTCTGTTTCAGTCGGGGAACTACAGTGTGTGTGTGTGTAGGAGAGAGTGAGAGTAGAGTGTGTGTTCTGTTTTAGTTGGGGAAATACATAGTGCGTGTGTGGGAGAGACAGATAGAACTTGGAGATTGTGTGGGAGGACTGTGTCCGGTATTCTGTTTCAGTCAGAGAGAGCGAGTGAGAGCGTGCGCGCGCGCTGTTGCAAGACTTACTGGTCGTCGGCATTTAGACCACACCCAAGACAGCTTAACTGGTAGATAAATAGACTGTCTCTCAACCACTCTCTCCTACCGCTGACTGGTGGACTGTTTGTTACCATACACCCCTCTCTCTCTCTCACACATACACAAATCTTATCTTTCGAAGCAAGATTATTCCCTACTTTTGTAATACCCGGTAATATATTCGCCATATGTGGTTAATGGTTATCATGTCTTCTAATGTTAATGCGTGCCGTATAGATTACCGATAATGTACGGTATCATACGGTACCCCCATAATCCTGCGTTAATCTCTAACCGATTTGGTAAGATGATCCTCAGGGTATTAGAGTGTTGAGCCTATAATTGGGCTTTGTAATTGATTTGGGGTTGTGTGGGACAGGGATCTGCCTTGCATAGGCCAATCGGCTTTCTGCAGACTCCCATTTTCTTATGTTCTTATGTTCAATTATATACAAAATGGATAGGTATAATATGTAATTATGTACATTATAGTCATATATGTTATAATCCATATATACTGTAGGTAGACCAGAAATTGTGACTCATAATCTCTGCAACGCAAACAGGACTAGAGCAAATGGGCTGTATGTTTCCACAGCTATTCCCTGGGCGACTCTTCCCAAATGGTAGAAATGTTAGCTCGATTTATATTGTTCTTTAGTTACAGAAGTTAGGGGTCAAGATTTGTGGCCTACCTATAATGATCAAGGTATAGTGTGAGAGTTAATAAACATAATGGTCAGGTTGATATTTTTTCGATGATTGCATATATATTACGAATCAAATTACTGACTTCCCTTTTTATTTTTTACAGGTATGTGCTGTGGAATGCTGGGTGGCAGGGTAGGCTACTTAAGGAACTGGTAAGGCGCGCGCGCGAGAGAGAGAGAGTTGGAGTTGAAAGTCCCGCAATGCACACGTAGTCATTCGTGGAAAATTCGAGGTCCTTATTTTTGTGTGTGCCGGTACGCAAATATAGCCATTGGGACTCAATTAATTATTCATTATATTCATTGTCAATTATGATTTGATAATTTATGTATATCGACTAGGCTAATATCTGTACAGTTGCCTACGTCAGCAGCTGGTACACAACTACTATTAATTGTGCTCCCGGTATATCATTGAAGAACTCGAAATACTAGACTAAATATCCAAATATACAGTACCGTAATTTAATGCTTTGTTTGGCTTGTCAAGATATACGGTACTCGTCAAACTAAAGTTGCATGAATAAAGTCGCTTTTATACTAAATGTATCTGTTCACAACCTCGTTTAATTAACTTTCAGAAATGTACAGCACCGGTACCGGTATATAAAATTGTACATGAGTGGGTGTGTCCTATTGCAATCCCTTGCTCGTATCGTGTTGCATCACTACTACACTTAGGTTGGCAAACTCGGCAATTTTGTTTGAAGACTAAATTTAATACGAGAAAGAATTTCAGGAACATCCCGTTCTTAATTAACGTAAATCCTCCATTACAAACTCCAATGCATTTGAATATATTAATGAAAATAAATACGATATAGCATTGTTTTAGTCACTGTATAACTTCCAGACATAATTTGAACTATAAACTATAATTTTATCCATGCATATAGCCTACTATAGTCAATTAACTTTCAGAATTCTATAAAATTGACAGGGTAGGATATTTAGGAAATAGGAAACACTTTAGCATTTGGCTATACTTGGAATTAACTTTCAGAAATCTATAATAATTTACGGGGTAGGTCGGTCAAGTTTCAATCCCCCACTCTGTCTCCTGTTGCACTCCTGCAGGTAACAGTTGGCTTAAGGGGGGTCACCTGTTTTGTTCTCGTTCTCTCATGTTCTGTCTTTCTCCGACTTGAATCTATTTGGCCCCATTCAGCCAACTGTTTTAAGACGTTTATCCCCATCTAAGTGTCGATTTCCTGGCGAGCGATATCGAGCCAGCATTGTATGGAGAAATCCGGCTTCGCCGGAAACATTATTCTATCGAAAAATTACAAATTTAGCTTGCTGTAAAACAAACAAATATACAGTATATGCTGGCTCGCTACCGCTCGCTAGGAAAATATTGACACCTGGATAGGGGTAAACGTCTTAAAATAGTAGGCTGAATAGGGCCAAATGGATACAAGCCAAGAGAGAGTGAGAGAACGAGAACAAAAGCGAGGTGGGCTCCCTTAATAGCGGTCACTGGATCTCTTAGCCCAAAGTAGAGTATACCGAGATTTACAGAGATAGAGTTACCTGGACTTCATCTTGACTCTGTTGTTGAACACTGGATTTAGTACATTACTTTTTTTTTTCGAGCTGGTGGTAAATTGCTATCTCGCCATCCTGTAGCTTAATTTGTGGCTGATTGTGAAAACGTGACAATAGGCTAATTTGTCGCGGAGACCTAGCAGTAGGCTATCATAATTTCCATTAAAAAACAAGACATCCCTGCGGACCTCATCCTGGTATGAAATCAGCCGAAAAAATACCATTATGGTCATAATAGTTATCTTAGAAAATTATCATATTCTTGTCTAGCCTAGTGTTATGCATATTATAAGGAGATATGCCTATTTTTATAGTCCTTTTTCATGAGTAGTGGATCTCAGAGGGTTTAACCTGACACACTATTAGGCTATATGTGCCATGTACAGTTGCCCACATAAGTTCTTTTCCTCTCCGTGATCTTATACATAGAAATTATGTGCGCACGACGGGCTTACAAATGTAGTTTCTTATGCAGTGGTTAACTCATGATTAGTAAATTGATCATTAATAGAAACCACACTTGCAATTAATTGAAACTGTTTTGTTTATACATAAGATAACGATGAGGAACAACACTTATGTTGGCATCTGTGGTGTAGTTTTTATAGTTTTCTATTATTGAACATTGATGGAATTATTATGTTCTCTCCACCAACCAACTTTACTCCTAAACTCGATTAATGAAATTAACAAACACATGTGGCAGTCCGGGGATTCGAACCTAGGGTGCTCACACCGAAAATCAACACACTTATGCATTGCACCACGAAAACAGTTAAAGAAAGGTGGACAAGCCTACGATTTATTATGCAGTTTCGAATCCTGCATATCAATCTAAGCATGTACACACTTTCCAACTGCGCTATTATAGGCTATGCATAGGTGAAAGGAAATAGTAATTAATGGGGCACTTAACTCTAGGGAAGGCCTCTCGATAAACTACTGCTGAACCTGAATGAAGTAGTATGTTCTCTCCACCAACCAACTTTACTCCTAAACTCGTTTAATGAAATTAACAAACATATGTGGCAGTCCGGGGATTCGAACCTAGGATGAGGTACGATTCAGATGTTATCATATGAATAATACCTATAAGTTTAATATTGGAATTCATAAACATTGTCGCGATGTGGGATAGGACGCGATCAGGAGTCAATATGGCAATGCATTTTCAGTTTGTCTGTACCCTGTTTTAGCAAGCCACCTTAGCCTAGGGTGGGGTGAGGCGGGTCTGGTTTCCTGGTATACTAGAATGTTGGTGGCTAATACAACCTTTTTGTTAGGTTAGGATGAACTTTCGGGTTCATCCACGAGAGAGTGTGTGTGAGACAGACAGAGTGTTTGTGTGTATGTGGCCAATCGACGATCTGCTTAACCCCTTCAGACTCATGTGACGCAGAGGTTGGCAGATTAGCAATAAGAAATAGAGTTCTCTCACTCTTATAATTACCTCTCAAAAATTAGTTTTCTGCCCACAGCTAACTCCAAGACAACTGCAGAGGTTGAAGTAACTAAACTAAAGGTTTCTAAATACCCCTGATGGTAACAAAGGTTTTAAAGTATCCCTAATAGGCTCAATATCGCGTCATATGTCGGAGAGGGTTAAAGGTAATTTTTTTACTAAATATTAGTTTTGCAGGTACATGTAGTTTAGGGCGACAGTTTAAGTGTACACACATCTTTAAAATACTTTGAAATAGTGTTTTAGGTTAGGTCAAGTTTGATTTAGATAGTTTATTATACATACCGGTATAAGTTTATTTAGGTTTAAACATCGAAAATGTGCTCGTTAGCATGCATAATTTACGTTTGTACCAATAAACAGTCACTTAGTTTTGTGATTGCGACATGATTGCGTTTGTGTGATTTAGATAGTTTATTATAGGCCTACATATAAGTTTATTTAGGTTTAATAATCGAAAATGTGCTCGTAAGCATGCATAATTTACGTTTGTACCAATACACACAGTCACTTGGTTGTGTGATTGCGACATGATTGCGTTTGTGTGTCATGCATGTTTATGACCATACGTATAGATAAGTTTTGGTCGTCCTCTGTGGATTGCAACAGGTATTTTAGATCAATGTATACCGGGTACGGTACTTATAGGATATAGCATGTATCGTATATAGCCTATTTTATTAAGTCTCCCTCATAAACTAGATCTTTATCTGTGGTATGAGAGAGAGAGAGATTTAACCCTCACGCACTCCATTTTCATGTCAATCGAAGGTACGGTACGATAGATAGTGTTTTGGTGTGATATTTAGTCATAGTATAGTGTGTGTGTGTATCTATCTAATCAGTGGCTTCCGGTATGTCGTATCTGTCATTATCAGCTCTCCACCAAACTCTTATCTAGCTTACCTAAAAGATAAACAGGAAGAAAACCTATTCCAAGGTGCGGAGGAAGGAGCCTAATTAAACTGTCTTGATAGCGTAATGCACAAGTGCGCGGAATTTCGGTGTGAGTACCGGTATCTTAGGTTCGAGTCCTTAGAGTGCCACATGTATTTGTTGATTTAATTAATTGAGTTTATAAGTGAAGTTGGTTGGTGAAAAAATATAATAATACTTTGGTGATAATGTATTGTAGGTGTTGAAAGCCATATATATTGCTATCTAGTACTATCTGAATGCTATAGAAATGTGCCGATATGGTGTTGATGTGTCCAGATATACAGTATACCTTAGCACTTTTATGAGAGTTCACTCTCTAAAAGCTCAGCCAGAACATAATTGTAATATTGTATATTATTGTATGTGTTATGGTTGGCTAAATATACAATTTCAATTTCATAATTTCAATTAGCACTAGTTTATAGTCTGTATATTTTCAGCATACGGTGAATTGCAAACTCCCTATATTCATTATTCAGCTATTAAGTGTGTTAGGCCAAATATGCTGATAATTGTGAAAACTTGTATGATTATGGCGCAGAAACATAACAGTTCCATATTATTCCATTCTGTATCAAGAAATCCATTGCTAAGAAATTTAATATATCGCCAGCTGAAATGAAACCGACTGTAGTTTATTTACTTGCTGGATTTGCTTTTCAACAGACTGTTACTACTTTCTTCGTATATAATACCAGTACTCTTTGTTTTCCTACGTCAGGTTTTAATATAATCGTCGGGTATTAGCTGGAATAGAATACACTTGACATGTGGAAAAAGACCAGTGATATCTTAGCCAACCCACCATTAGTAAAGCCAACTGTATTGTTATTCTTTAGCCTTGACCCACGTATGCCTCTCATTATTTATTGGTCCCTTACATAACCCAAACATCCTTTATCTACCCCACCAAACCCACCCGACCCTACACTACCCCTTCACTTGTCTTTATTTGAGCGTCCTGTAGTTATAGTTACTGTCCTGTAGTTTTAATTACTCCTTCTCGACTCTACAAGGACTGGCCATTTGAATCGGCACTAACTCAGAGCGAAGAGTGTTCAGAGGGGAGAGAGAGGAAGCTGTTGGAGTGGCTTTGTTATGTGTTGAGTCTGTATACGTCGTCAAGGTGGTCCCTGTCTGGGTGCAAGCATGTGAAACATGCTAGAACGTACTACCACACCCACTAAATATCCGCCGTGGCTGGGATTCGATCCCGGGTTTCACAGATTCACACGTGAGCGTGCTCTCCACTAGACCGCCGAGGCATCAACCCAACTGTAGTCTTCTTCTTCTAATACATCCTTGACCCACGTAGGCCTCTCATTTTTTGCTGTCCCTTACATAACCCAAACATCTCTACCTAACCCAACCGACCCTACACTAACCCAACCCATCATTAGTAACCCAAGCCTTTTCCGTTTTCCTTGCCCCTCGTATCAAGTGGCCCCCAACCATAGACAGACGTAATTCATTGTGCCCCCTCCTCCTGACCTTGTGGTGGTAGTCTGTTTAGCGTCACGGGTTTTCATATTTTAAAAAGACCTCCGTCTACGTATTGTGAAAAACCTGTTATCCTCCGGCAAATTGTGGGGTTGAGTGAGTGAAGGGGGGGGACAGTGAATGAAGGAGGATGCATGTTTTTCATAATACGTGTTGCTAGCCCCAAACGCGCGAGCAACTGTGGCTTTCAACCATCCGACACATCCCCTTTTATTAATGTGCATCACACATGTTACATACAAATAAGGTTTATGTTTTGTTTTACCCTACTGTGGAAACGACTACGGATACACCACTCCTGCCGGGGCCTCACGCAGTGGCATGACTCAGTCCTGTCGAACTGAGCTCATGACACTGGTGGCATTGCCCCGGAGGATAGCCATCCCTAGTCTTTGCTGGAGCCAGAGGGTTTCCCGGGGTTCTCCTGAAACTTCTCTGATTTTACGGCCTATTTCATTCACCATCTTAAGGGTGGTGGGGCCGAAGACTCCTGAAGTTTCGAATGCCAGGGGCTCGAACTGATGAATTCTGGCGATGGCTTGATATTTTTCTCGCTTTTTATTTTCTGCTATCCGGGCGGCTTCACCTGCTTCGTCGGCGTTTCTGGCGGCGTTGGTTGTGGAGAAAGTGTCAAACACAATGTGGGCATTCCCACACGAGGCACCGGCCATTCTTGTAAGGGAAAGTGGTCATCCCATCTGGCCGTTTGCCGTCTTCTCTGTGAAGTCCATGTGGTTCGAGGATTGATGCACAGTTAGCACTCTGCAGGGCCCCGTTTTATGACATTATTTAGTGCAGAGTGTCTTGGCAGGCGGCCTGCGTTGTAATTACATGACAAGGCATGGTGACCTTGAGCATCCATCCTCCCATCACACTTGCAAGTGTGTGGGTGACAAACTGCCGCACCCACTCTGAGCGCGATGGCGACCCGGAGCGCTTCAGCATCCAAGTGAGTTCCAAGAGGTGGGATGGGGATGGCGTGTAACCACAAGCCACTCTCCGAACGGGCGGCTGCCTGGAGGCGTGCTTTTGCAACCTGGTCTGCATTGGTTAGGAGATTTTCTTGAGTTTTCTTCGCCGAGATGGTATCCCACGCTTTCTGCTTGCCTCTGGAGGTACCCTGAGGCTCCTCCTCTACTCCTGTACTTCCCTTCCAGGTGTTAATCGCTGCTGTTACGTCCCCATTAAGTGTCATTCCGGGTTTTAGAATAAAGGATGGACAATACGAGGTCGTTTGGTCGCGATGAGGGAAGAGATAAAGGCGGGGGAGGCAATATCCGAGGCTCTCCGTATGCCCAAGCCCCCGAGGCGGACAGGAAGGGTGGCTTGTGTCCAGGCCCGTTCTTTAAATTCCACGTTGGTGATGCTGGTCACTGCTTCTCGGATTATGCTGTCTAATTCTTGGAGGCCGCCATTGTTCGTTGTAAGTCATCGATGTGCGCAGGAGGTATTGGAGTTTTGGGATGGAGAAACAGTTCTTGAGCAGGGCCAGAGCTGAGTGGGCATCGATGTGTATCAGGCGACTCACGAGACGTTGAAGCTCCTCCTTTTTAACTTGCCAGTGCTGGTGGGATTGCTGCCAGAGTTAGTGGGGAACCTAATAGGGTTTGCTGGTGCTCCTGAAGGATCTTTACATCTGGCAATATGTTCGGAACAGGGCCTGAGTCTCTTCTCCTTGTTCACGTGTGTGGTTGAGGAGAACAAGTTCACATTTGGTGTCATTTATCACTAGCCCGGCCTGGCCGAGGTCAGTTATGATGTTATTTAGGTCGGTTAGAACGGTCTCTACTGACCCACCCAAGGTTGCATCGTCCAGGTACCATACATTCAGCTCTGACCTTACTTTGTTAGCTGCTGCATCCACCCCTATTGAGAAAAGAGCAGGACCACCTGGATCTCCCTGCTGTAACCCGGTCTCTGATGGGATTACCGTCTCGCCAAAAATCAGGATTGAAGGTTTGGAATAAGCCTGCCAAAGTAGGGGGTACAGAGTGGGGATGTGTTCTTGAGCTGCACGGAGGAAGACATCCCTGCGAATGCTGTTGAATGCGTTCCGCATGTCAATCTTTAGAAGCACTCGTTTTTCTTGGGCTTGGCTGAGGTAGGTGCGGGTTGCGTGTACAGCAGCTTCACACCCCCCTGGAGTTCCGAAACCTAGTTGAACTGGTCTTAAGTGTTGACCTAGGCCAATTCGAGAGTGGTTTCAAACCCACCTTTGTGGCAAGGCGGCGGAAGGTGTTCCCTACTGCTATTGGGCGCACGCCGCCATCTTTTTTTGCCAGTGCACAGAGTGATGCCCCAAAAAATAGGGGTGTGGCACAGTCGGTTACTTCCCCTCTTAAAACCATGTTGATGAATTTGGTGAGGGTTTCCAAGAGTGCCTCCCCAGCAGCTCCTGATCCCTGACCCAAGAGGCCTTTGAGGTGGGCGGGTCGGATACCATCTGGGCCTGCGGCTGAGCCTGCTGGGAAGGAAGTCACTGCGGCGACCACCTGCTCCTTCGTGACAACTAAAGGTTGGCGCATCTGGTCATTTGGGGCAGGGGGGAGGTTTAGGTCCCTAGGTGTAGGTGGGTGCTTTTCTTGTAGGGCTTCAACAACTTCGGTGCCTTGACCAGCAAAACCTTCTGAAGAGGACAACAGTCTGACGGCCCCTTTGATGTCACTATCCGCCAGCTTCGCAGCGACCCTCTTACGTAGCTGTTCAGCCTCTTCCTCTTCCTTCTCCTGGTTGCTTCTGGGCCCTGTTTGGTTGCTGTTCGGGGGTTTCCACCAGTTTGTTTCCATCCATGATACTGTGCTACTTGACGTTTCACTCTGGTGGCTGAGGCTAAGTGGAAACCTGCAAGATTGTCTTGTTATGTTGGTTTCTGGGTGGTGTTTCCGGGAGGGCACCACTACCCACATAGGAGAAGGTAAAACCAGGAGCCGTTGCCCATAAAGCGAGGGGTTGTCTTGAGCTATGTAGGGCCTGCTTGTCTTGCTTTATGATGGGTTGGTAAGGGCCTCCGCCACTTGGATTCTGGCTCCTTTAGGTACCCGGGCCAAGGACCTGGATCCGGCGCTCTTTCCATTTGGGGTCACCAGTTGGGTCATGTCGGCGACCGGTTTGTGTTGCCAGGTGTTGCCCCGGTTGGCTCTGCCAGCTGGGCCCTGGCCCTGGGAATGCCCGAGACATTTCCAGTTTGGTGTGGGTTCTCGCTGATTGTATTCTTTGTCAGCTTAGCACAAGATAAATGGAATAGATCTAAGCACAAAAGCCGGAAAACATTTTCTCGTAATTCTTTCTTGCAATTGGTTTGTTCCTCACTTAAGACACTTAGTATTCTTGCTGAGGCCATAGTCTATCCAAGATTATCCGTTCCCTCTGCCTCTACCCAAGCCGTCCTCCTGATCTTCCCCGTGGTGCTCTCCATCTCTACCATGTCTCCCTTGTTTCAGAAAACCCCGCGGGAATCTCTCCTGGCCACATATCTAGATTATTGCTGTTGTTATAATTGGAAACTTGGCTGGATGCATAACAATTCAATTATCAAGTAGTCGACCTTTCTGATGGATAGGTAAAAAAAAAAAACAAAAACAAAACAAAAAAACCATCAC
>CM064523.1:3875484-4000804 GCA_032716605.1 Paralithodes platypus
AGCTCTCTCTCTCTCTCTGAACTTTAAAAGTGAGCTTATTTTTGTCTCTTTAATAATTACAACACCGAACGATGTCATTGGGAACGCAAGGTCTGTATAATGGTTCTCCCTCTAGTTCTTTCTTTCTATATCTCTCTCGTTAACGTGTATGTATAATGTATGTACCGTATGTATATATTTGTTAATCTATTATAATGTATAATTATGCACTTATCGCGCTCTCTCTCTCTCTCTGTTCCTCCTCCCCTCCTCCTCCTCTCCTCCCCTCCAGTACACCACCACCACCCTGTGAAAACTTGTTGCCAAAGTGACCCGCTACCTCCACGCCTTCCCCGCTATTTTGCCTATTTTTAGCACTTTCCTTTAATTATTCCGCTAGCTCTACCTCCCCCTGCATTATCTTTATTGGCCCCTTGCTTTAATTTAGAGCCAGCGGGGAATTTGGGATGGATATAGACGGGTTTGAAAAGCGAGGGTTTGGGGTTTAAAGGGAAACGTGGCAACGCCGCGGATCGATATAAGGGATGAGCTCTCTCTCTCTCTCTCTCTCTCTTATTTTTATTTTCTCATTCTATCGATCGCTCTTATCTATATCTCTGTACCCCCCCCCCCTCTCTCTCTCTCTCTCTCTCTCTCTCTCTCTCTCTCTCTCTCTCTCTCTCTCTCTCTCTCTCTCTCTCTCTCTCTCTCTCTCTCTCTCTCTCTCTCTCTCTCTCTCTCTCTCTCTCTCGTTTGTTTTCCGTCGTTCACATCCGAGTGGACATCTTCAGCCTCCAGATTTATCACTTTGCCTTTTTTTGTTTTCTCTCTAAACAATTCGAATTGGTTTAATGGCTTGTGAGATAGTTTTACCGCAACGTTCTATTATTTCACTTGGCTTGGAATGATCCGTGGGGGCTTGGGGTTAATTTAGCTGGTTTTACTCCATTTGATTCTTAGAGATCTTACTAAACTCTTAAAATTTTCTACACTAGTTTAATGCGAGCCGAAATAACTTGAAAACAGCCTCCTATTTCTCGACTTTGACAGGATCTGTGGTGGTTTGAGGGGTTAATTGAGGTAGTTCCTGCCTCATTTGGTACCTATAAGGCTTTCTTGAGCTGATTAGAGTTGTGTATTGATAGCCAAACTATAAGAGAAATAGCGTCTTTACATGCAAGTTGTTAATGACATACGATATTATTAGCAGCACGGTACGATGGCTTTAAAAGGGTTGAGAGTCATACAGTACGAGTTTTTTGGCAATATTCAGTTCTGTTCCAGTTCCGCTCATTGGTCGACCTGCAGAGGGTGATTTTGGGGCAGTATGATGTGAAGGGGTCGTAGTAGGACTATATATACATGTTGCATAGGCACTTAGTCGTGTACAAAATTGTACTGAAATTAAGTAATCTCTGAATTTTCATTTTGTGTGACGGTAATTTTGATATTGTAGTTTAGTCTTAACGCATTTATAACGCAAAAACAAATAAAGTATATACTCCTTATGTTATAGCAAGTATCCGATTGAAGACTTCGATACATTTTGCCGTTATACCTGGTCGTGTAACGCCGGCTTTAAATTAGTATTATGAAAAAGCGAAGGCTGATTCACACACTTTTGGTTTTATCTTTCTTGTTTTGCAATTCGTGTCTTGATTAAACCTTAGCTGTTACTAAAATGTATTATCCTGCCTCACAAGATACCTTAGTCAAGTAGATTATCATAGCTGAAGTGTTATCAAACTTTATATAGAAGTTGCAAAGCCAAAATTTGCAGGAAAACCCGTTTCCGTTATCCCCTTTAAGGTTGCCAGGGTCACGATAATTAATGGACGACTTGGCAACTCAGGGACAATCGGCTGAAGCATAGAGAAAAATAATAATACTCGTTAATTAAAATATGACCGTCTCTTAATATTCATATTTGACGTAATTAGAATTGTTTGTTTTATTTCAAGCTGGTATATCGTTTTGCTGTAAGGTATAGGCTTTCTTGGAGAATATATATTAAAGTATATATATATATATATATACTGTATATATTTATTTATTTTTTCAGTCATACTTATGCACAATAACTCAACAATTCACGGATATATCATTGTTTTTCATAATACAAATATATCATTAAGAATTGAATTATATATATTTAATTACTAGGCCTATATATAAAAACAATTCAGCTTAAGAATGATCTGGTTATCAAAGGGGTTAAGACTATAACAATGAACCTAATTCGAAGAAACTGTTCTAATCGAAGAAATGTATAGCTAAAATATGTGATAAATTAACTACCTAGTTACGCAATATCTTATAACCGCTCGCTACCGCCAATCAATTATACCCTGCCTAAAACCTCCTTGCGTTAAGAGAGCCCACCTCGTTTATTTTTCTCGTTCTCCCTCTCTCTCTTTTTGCTTGTATCCATTCGGCCCCATCCAGCCTACTGTTTAAGACGTTTACCCCCATCCAGGTGTCAATATTTTCCTGGCGAGCGGTAGCGAGCCAGCATATATATATATTTGTTTTGACAGCAACCTAAATGTGTACATTTTTCGATAGCAAAATGTCTCCGGCGAAGCCGGATTTCTCCGTACAATGCTAGCTCGCTATCGCTCGCCAGGAAGAAATCGACACCTGGATGGGGATAAACGTCCTGAATGGGGCCGAATGGATACAAGCCAGGGACGGAGGGAAAGATAAAAAAAGAAAAACGGTGACCCCCCTTAAGCCTGTAGGGAAGAAAAGGAAAGAAAATGGAATGAACGTAAAAATTCAAGAGATCCCAGCTGCTATTACCCACTCTGAAATTAGCGGGAACATTTTTGGCGCGTTTTTTTTTTTTTTTTTTTGTTCTGGGGCATTGTTAATTAGGTTTTCGAGTGTGAAAGGGAGGTGGTGGGATCCTTAAGTGGTGTTATTTTATTTGTGTGTTATTTTATTCGTGGTAATGTAAAACTACTTCGTTATTCCGCTTTGATAGGCGACATTTCACTGGATATTATTGATGTCGAACGTTACGTAATTAAGGGAAGATAAGTCATATTTCTGGTCCCCTTTCTTCTTCCTCGTGCATAGCCCCATTAATTTTCAGATTTTAAGACTTTCGCTCCATTAGTTTGGCTATTTTAAAACCTTTGATCCCATTTCTATATCAATATCAAGACCTTTCGTGCCATTTAGATGTCGATTTTTTCCTGGCGAGCGATAGCGAGCCTGTAATGTTAACATGTATCTTGAAGGGGAGTCAAGGGAGTGTTTTTAAAGCTTGAAGGTGTAGCAATATAGCAGATGCTAAGGGATTCAATTTACGTAACATTAAGGGGAGACTGGCCGTTTGTTTGGTCTATTAATTCATTTATTCATATATATTTTTTAGTTTCCTCCCTAGACCTCCATAAAGCTTAGAAAAACACCCCCTAGACACCCCTTCAAGATAAATTTGTACATTTTTCGGTAGAAAAATGTCCCGGCCGAAGGCCGATTCCTCTTTAAAATTGCAGGCTTGCTATTGCTCGCCAGGAAATAATCGACACCTAAATGGCACGAAAGGTCTTCAAATTGACAACGAAAAGGGGCGAAAGGTGTTAAAATCGCCAAACTAATGGGCCGAACGTCTTATAATCTCAAAACTAGTGGGGCTAAACATAAGGAAGAACGGGGTCCAGAAAAACGGTCTGTCTCCCCTTAACTGGAAATACGCCGACCATAACGATGCATTTTGAAGGTACTGTGCATTACTTGTGGAGGTTATACAGTTACAAATATAAATAGTTAAAAGTAATACCCCAGAAACAGGTATAGGTTTTCAAGAACTTTATCTAATGAAATCAATAAATCATTAAAATAAGAGTTATAAAATATATACTGTATAGTTTGAAAAAAAAAATCAAGGATAATATTGAAACCTGTAAAAATGCAGTGATGAAATATAACTAGCGAAGTGTTTAGATGTGGGTATCATTTGTATTGATACACTAATAATTTTGAGATAATCATATGTTGAAGGTAAAATATAAACTCATCAGTATGTATTCATGTATGGATTATCTAATTATGTCTGTAGTTCATTATTTGGTGGAATTTTTGTGTATGGATCAGTGTTCAGTGTTTCAAGGAATTGCCGTACAAGGGCTCACAGTAAACGTGGTGAAATCCCATCTGATGTCAATTTGATATCTTGTCTATCACCAATACGTAATTTTCATCATTTCCTGGTTACCATTATAATGATTTGCTTGTAATCGTAATCTGCCTATGCGACTCAAATGGGTAAATACGATACCAATATACCCTCTTGGTAACATAAGTTCTTAAAACTGCATAAAATCATCTAATTGTAACCAGAATCAAATGTAAAAAGGTGTCATGGTGCTGAATGGGTATACTATTAAATAATGTGAAATAATTAAGTAAAATGCGTACACACGATACCTATCTTAAGATTAACTGAAAATGGACGAATTTAATTCCGTTAGTCCATTAATTATAGGTAGCCCAGAATTTGCAGAATATAAAAAAATCTATAGGCCTATAGGCTATTCTTGATTCGATCGAAATCACAAATATACGTTAAACAAGAGGTTTTTGCTACTGTTCCCCTAGATCCGCTGATGAAATAGATTATAAGGCTGAAGTATATGTTAATTGTTCGATCATTCCACGTCTATTACATTCTCTCTCTCTCTCTCATTCTCTCTCTCTCTCTTTCTCTCTCTCTCTCTCTCTCTCTCTCTCTCTCTCTCTCTCTCTCTCTCTCTCTCTCTCTCTCTCTCTCTCGTCTATACACATACTTGGCATCGTATTTGTTTTTATTAGTTTTGTAGTACGTACAGTACCTACAGTATATTTGGAGATCCGGTGATTATCTATTACACTTTTCCCTTTTTTTTGTGGAGAGGGGGGGTCGACTTAAGACAGAGCAAGAACAGGGACAACACAAAACACAACAGAAAACAATGAACACACAAAACAAAACACACATTCACACACATCTAGGTCATCCAGGAGAAGACTCAGAAACCAGGGTCACCAGGTCCCTCCACCACTCTCCCGGGCCCCGACCATACTGTAGAGTTTTTTTGTATACATGTTTATTATGAAGCTCCGAGAGGAAGTCATGAATTATGTCCGTAGCTGCCCCACCCTGTTTTTTGTTTTTTTTTGTTTTGTATTGTCATCATAGAAGGGCCTTTTCCCCTAATATTTTTCCCGCCAATACTGATCTGGCAGCTTCTGAAACACACTGCTATAAGTTTGCTCTCACCTTTAATTACCTGTTCTGCACCTATGCCTTTCTTGTAACGTTCTTCTGGCTACTATTGAACGATTGTATTCTGCTTTAAAAGGGGTTTCCAGCAATAAACAGGCTTTGGGCTATCTCATTTCGCCCTTATTTACTACCACAGAGTCCCTTCCTAAACTGTGCAAAATCGTCTAAATATAGCCAGAATATAGTAAAAAGGACGGCACCGGTAATCTACGCTGTCTAATGGGGGACCGGATAGCATCGTCTGCTACTCTTTCACAAACACCCAATAGTAATCAGTTTCCATCCAGTGAGTCGAAATTTATATATCGAAGTCATCAAAATATCGCTCCTTTCTATATTCATAAATGTTACTCTAAAATTATATGCAGTACATTACAAAGTATATATGATGAATACAAAACAATATGTTAGGCCTACAGAGACATATGGCAAGGATCCGAATCTGTGTGAGTGTGTGTGTAATAGGGATGGGAAGGGGAGTTAAAAATTAATGGGGATGATAGCATTACGGGAGGGGGTAGAGTGATAAAGAGATGGGAGGGGGTGTTATTTATGCAAGAGAGAATGAGTGTGCTTATCCTGAGAGAGAGAGAGAGAAATTAGTCGGGTGAAACATACGTCTGTAAGGTATTATGTTAAGATTTCGACCCACTTCCAGAATGTTTAGAGAGTTAGTGTAAAGATTGTTTATTGGTCGAGTGTACAAACAATATATACAGTACATCTGTATACTGTATATATACCTACAGTATCTATAGAGGCTACCCCGTTTTGTTTTGATTTTGTCTTTTGGGTGGCCGACTCGAGACAGAGCTATCAAAAAGAAAAAATATGTAAATTAATGAAACAAATTATAAGCTGGTCTTTAGATAATATTTTTTTTTTCACTGACCTAAGAGCGAGAGAGAAAGAGAGAGAGAGAGAGGGAGAGGGTGGGAGGGGAGGGAGGAGGCATTGGTGGGGGGAAGGCGGAGACATTGGTGGGGGATTGGAGGGAGGGGGGGTTATTGATGGACAGGCAATCAAAAACGGCGATTATTGAGTTATTAATAGCAGCAGTAGGCTTAATTAAAATGAGAATTCTAATTACCCGAGAGAGCTGAGGGCGCGTTCACCAACCAACCAACAGGAGCAGTAGGGGTGGGTGCATAAATAAATGATGATGATGTTGAGGGATAGCCTTAAGTATCGGCCCTCGTTGGTCTTCTTACACCTTCCCCAGTTTTCTTTCTTCACTGTAGATGTATTATTTCTTCATCTTCTTACTGGGGTCCTTATTTTCTATAAATTTACATGTTTTCCAAAATATATTCTCACTTTTTGTTTTTTTCTTTTTCCTAGTATTAAAACTTTTCTTATTACACTTTTCTTACTTTCTTTTACATGTTTTATACATTTTTAAGACACTTTAGCTCTCCTAATTTTTCCTGTGTTCTTAATTTTCTGTTCTTTCGTCAAGTTCTTTTATCCTCTTTTCTCTCCTTTTCCAACATCTATGTAAGTATTGTTTTATCTCTTCGTTTCCTTCTTTCTTGAATAGTAACTCCTATAAGTTTTTCATTTTAGTGTCTTGGATATATGGCCTGTGTAATCTTGTTATTTTTGTCCTAATTTCATTATAGGCCTATTCTTCACATTCCAGGATAAAATGTTCGAAGTTTTCTGTATCTTTTTCACACAGTCAGCATTTTGTATCCTTAAATCTTTTTCGGTCTTCTAGGTTTAGGGTGTTTGATCTGCATTTAAAAAATGTGACTGAGGCTGCTGTGTTGTCATATACTTCATCTTCTCCCCCAATTTTTTTTTTTTTTATTTTCTTGTAAATGTTTAAACTGGTTTTTGATTCCATGTCTTTTTGCCACATTTGTGTATCCCATTCATAGATCTTCTTACACAGTTCTGTCTTTGTCATCCTGCTCAGTTTTGTTCTATTTATGATAAGCTCATTTAGACACCTATTGCATTCTTTTACCCATTTATTTTTATTCTCCTCTAAGCCTTCTTCAATTATTTCATATAGCATTCTATTTCCATCACCGTTCATTATGCCTTGTAAGTATTGTAGTCTTGATCTCATTAGTTTTGATTCTAACTTCTCCTCGAAGACAGCTAATTGGGGTTCCTTTAGATCCTCTCAATATCATCCTATAAACATAATTTTCTATTCGTTGTAGTTTTTTTCTTTCTTCGTTGTTGTACTCCAGAACACTAGCTGCATATTGGATTCCAGGTAGAGCGAAACTTTTCCAGAATGTTTTCCCAATTAACATCTTATTACAACTCCTTGCTGTTACTGAGTGTGTGAGATTGGCTAACCTTTGTGCTTTATGTATCATCTTTTCTTTGTGTACTTTATAGCAGTCTCTTTTATTTGTGATTGTTACTCCCAAATATTTGATTGATTCTACTACGTCTATATCCTCGATGCTGCTTGGTTGTTCTTTCATATTGAATATCATAAAATTACTTTTCAACTTATTTATTTCCAGGCCACACTCTTTTCCTGTTGCTATAAGGTTTCTGATATTTGCCTTTGCCTCTGTCAGAGATTGGGAGAATTGCAAGCCATCATCAACAAAGAAAAGAGTATTAAATCTAATTTTCTCATTTCTGAAACCTAGGCCTGTACTTTCTAATTGTTGAATTATTTTTAATGTAACAAGTTTAAATAAGGTAGTTGACGCTGTACATCCTTGTCTTATTCCGCTTGTTACTTCTATTTCCTTTTGTATATGTTTACTTAATTTTATTGTTGTCTTTTCCCCAACATATATTTCTTCTATTTTGTCTATAATATTCTCATGTGTTCGTAGTGATTTTAATGTATCTATGATTTTTCTCTTTTTATAGAGTCATAGGCTTTTTGGAAGTCTATTGCCGCTATAATTAATGGGAGTTTTTCTTTATAACTCGACTCTACACAGTACTTTAAGATTAGCAGGTTATCCTCTATCCTTCTTCCTTGGGTGAAGCCTGCTTGCATTTCGCTGTCTAGATGGTTTTCTTTGATTTGTTTTTCTATTTTGTTTTTTATTATTGACATAAATATTGTGTATACTACATTTGTTAGGGAAATGGGACGAAGATTATTTACGGTTGGTTTATTTGTTTTTGGTATCATTTTTGTTCTCGAGTTTTTCCATGTCCCTGGAACTTCTTCAGATAAAATATTATTTAGACATTCTGTTAATTTTTTTAGACATATTTTGCTTTTTGTTATTGATTTGAAACATTCTGGTTTAATTCCGTCTGGCCCTGATGCTTTCTTGTTCTTTAGCTTCTTCAAGGTTTCTTCCACTTCTTTTTCTGTTATCTGTGGGGCTTGCATTGGTTGTATGTTTCTAAAAATATTCATAGTCATGTCCATTTGTTCAATTAGTTCGTTTGGGAAGTTAAGTTCTTGTTCTAGTTCTGTGCCAGTACTCTTGTGTGTTTGCTCGTTCTTATCACTTACATATTTTTGTCTCTCATTTTCATTCCACTCCTCTTGTACTGTATTTGGATACTTTTGATAAATTCTTTTCCAAAATGTCTCCAAATCTTCGGCTGCTGCTTCACTTGATAATTGTTTTCCTTCTGCATCATATATAAGTAGGTCATCCTCTTTCTGCTCTTCTTTCCCCTTCAACTTGTTTATATTGTCCCATAATTTTCTATTTCTATCTGTACTTTCTTTTATTTCCTTTGTCACCTTCCTCTCATGTTCTGTTATAGCTTCTTTGATCAGTTTCTGCGTTTTCTGTTTTTGTTCTATGTATTTGTTCCAAAGACTTTGTTTTTCACCTTCATCTTGAGTATTTCTTCGTTTCCTGTTTATCCCCTTATGTTTATCTCTTCTAATTTCACTGCTTATCCAAGGTGGTTCCTTTTTTCCTGATTTGTTTCCTGTCTTCCTTCTATATACTTTCAATAGTACTTCATCTGCTTTCTTTTTCATCATAAACAACCCCACACTCACGCACTATGTGTACAATCGCGCTAATAAGTGGTCTCGGCACCAAGTATATTTTGATCAATAATTGGTATCAGCAATATATAAGCTTTATTTTTTCATATCGAGTGAAATATACAAACATGTTCCTACACTTACCCACCCTATTCAACATATGACAGACATTAATACAGCACAGAGCAAGCCAAACGTAATGACAGCTGGGACATGACTTATTAGCGCCACCGTACAAAGGAAGTTGGGGCTGTAGACATCGATATTTAGCAGAATTACCAGCCATAATATGGTTGTAGTACAATTTTAAATACATTACAAGCAATTCAATATACTCTTTAGCCACCAGAAACCTACATTATTATTGCATTTCTATTTACTATCTATTGTATGGCTACAGCTACAACTTCCTTATAGCCTTAAAATCGCAAGTGGTAAATTCCATATATACTTCATATAACAAAATCTGTACTAATAGCCAGAATAAAATGTCAAAACGCATCACAATCCTCAAGGGGTTAAATTACTAGGGCAAGTTAATGAGTATAGGTTAGGTTTATAGATTTATGTTAGGATAGATAAGTTCAAGTTAGCGTAAGGTTAAGTTATGTTACGATTTGTAAGTGGTTAGCTGAAATTAGGTTAGCTTAGTTCACATTTAAATTTAGGGTATTTAACTTATATAGATTAAGATTATATAAGTTTAGGTTTTTAAATATTATATTTTACAATTTAGGATACGTTAGGTTAGCCGTGGGCGGAGAAAAAAACAAATGCACGAAATAAGAGTTGAGGACAAAGGGAACCAATAGCCCTTCCTTCACTTCATAACAGCCATGAGTCACAGAAAATGGGGTAATGGCGTAATTAATTCTCGTATCAAAGGAAAAGCTGAAAATGTTGAGAATTCCACGATCAGACGGACATCAAACCCGTATCTGGTGATTTTCTGGGAGCTGGCAATAATGGTAAATGTATGTTTTTAGTTTATTTCATCTGGTGCATCTCTCTCTGGGCTTTGATTACTCAATGATTAGTGAACCTGCATATCACTAAACGAGAGATATATTTACATAGGTACACTGGCCACACATACCCGACGATCCCAGCGAGTAGGGGGGGAGAGAGAGATTTGGTCTGCTTAAATATTATACACCAGTTTCATTATAGAGGCCCGCAGAATCAGGAGCGAGAGAGAGAGAATTTTACAGAGATACAATGGCCACATAGACTCCAATCCCAGAGAGTGTGAGAGTGTTCTGAATTGCTTATTAGAGGCACACAGAATCAGGAGAGAGTGAGTGAAGGCTATGTTTCTCACAACCAGAAGAAAATTAGGACGGCCACAACCCAAATGGCCATAACACTAAGCTTCCTAGGTTAGGTGTGGGGCAATGCTCAGTTAAGTTAAGTTAGGATCTAGGGCTGGTGAAGTTAGGTTAGGTTATGCTTTATTGGGTTAATTTAGGTTTTAGGGCTGGATAAGTTAATAGGAATATACCCTCTTCATTTAAAATTGGCCAGAATTGTATGTTTGCAATCGAGCTGTTACTTCTACCATTGTTTGGGGTTCTACACTTCTACAGTATTTATTATTATATTTAATTTCTGGCCATCTCGCTTGGATTGTAAGGTCTGTGTGGTCATTGTCTATGAATCTCTCTCTCTCTCTCTCTCTCTCTCTCTCTCTCTCTCTCTCTCTCTCTCTCTCTCTCTCTCTCTCTCTCTCTCTCTCTCTCTCTCTCTCTCCCTCCGAAACTATATTACCTGTAGCTAAAAGGCAGATCTCCTCTTACCTCTGGCATCCACGGATATTGCATTTAAATTATCATGACGAGGGAGAGAGAGAGAGAGAGAGGAGGGGGGGGGGATTTACATAGCAACACAAACCTTACAATCCAAATTCTTTAATTCTAATATGAGATAGTATGAGACTGAAAGATTGAGAAGACGCAACCTTTATGAGCATTGACTCCACTGCCTCTTAAACTATCACTAAGGTAAGCAATCACTAAGGTAAGCAAGTTGAACCCCAAGTGAAGAATAGTGAGAGAGAGAGAGAGAGAGAGAGAGGTAACGGTAACGGTAACGGTAGGGGGAGAATTTAAAATTTCCGAGCAACGCCTCGGAAATCGTTTACATTTAGGCGTGATTCTGAAAATGGCTTATATCAACTTTCATGAAATATCAGCGGAGCGGAACACGGGTGAAGAGAATTATTATTATAGTTGGTGGGGAAAGTCTCTCTCTCTCTCTCTCTCTCTCTCTCTCTCTCTCTCTCTCTCTCTCTCTCTCTCTCTCTCTCTCTCTCTCTCTCTCTCTCTCTCTCTCTCTCTTTTACGTAACCTCTTCAGTCATAAACTACTAACGACCCCGGTCCACCTAAGAAGTTCAAGGTCATACCCACACGGCAGAGGTCATAGCGAGAGAGAGAGGAGATAGGGGGGGGGGATGTTTTGAAGGAAAAATGCAAATAAGGGATATGTAAGCTAGAAATGAAAGGTATATTACATGTCAGAGAGCGAGAGAGAGAGAGAGAGAGAGAGAGAGAGATAGTGGGGAAGGATGCAAGTGAAAGATGCTTGAGTAGGAAAATGAGTGAAAGGTAATAATTGACTGATTGATGGAAAATGCCATAGGCTACCAATAAAATAGGGTAGGCCTATATATTAAATATTTAGCTAACGCTCAATCCACCTTATATCGTTCAGAGTTGCTATAACCTAGCTGCTGATTCTGTAGCTAACCCAGAATCCACCCGTATTGAATCTTATGGATATTATAGATCTACGAGCGGGTGGATGAGACTCGTCAGCCTTGGTCGGCAACCCATCTAGGGGAGACAACCTTATACAAATCCGGGTAGATGGGACTCGTCAGCCTCGGTTGGCAACCTGTCTAGGGGAATATATATACTTTATGCAAACTACCGAAGGGCGGCACGCTCATCAGTGCTACTTGTTGGTGGTGGACTCTACTATAAATAGATTGATATTTCGACCCTTGATTATTAGAGGGCATAAACTGAGTAAAATAGTCTAATGTTAGCCAATATATATGAAAATGCGTCCTAATACTGAATTTCTATATATTACAGTTTACGTTTTTGGTCGTTATCCTAAAGTCTTATCTATCTCGAGTCAAAGCTATATTATTGTTTTCGTGATCGTATGGTTGAGACTGAATCAAACCTATCACAAGACAGACCGATTATGTCATACCCAACTCGTACACTATTCCAATTTCCAAACCCTTACCTATCACGAGACAAAACTATACCATACCTTTCTTGATCGAATCCAACCTATCACAAGTCACAGCGCTTATGCGTTAACCCATTCAATACCGGTGACATATTTTTCATTATATTATGGCTACTATTAGACGATTTTATTCAATTTAAAAAGGGCCTCCAACAATTAACAGGCTTCGAACTATCTCGCTTAACCCTTTTTACTACCACGGATCCTTCTTAAACTGCACAAAATCGTCTAAATATAGCCAGAATAAAATGAAAAAGACATCGCTGGTACAAAAGGGGTTAACCAAATCGTATAGCTTTCGCAAATCCTTACCTATCACGAGTCAAAAGTTATATTATGCATTTCCTGATCGTATAGCTAGCCTAGAACCCATCGTCAGTTGTCCACCCACTGTCTCCTGAAGTGTTGGGCAAGGCGTCATTAGACATTCGATACCACGCCTCTGGGTTTGAGTTAGTGCCGCCATCACAGACACACCGGAACAGAAAACGGGGCCAATAGGGAAAGAAGGAGAGGAGGAAGGGAGATGATGGCCCTGATGATGATCGTACAGTTGGCCAAATAAGTCGTGTCTCCACTTTCATTACGGTTTGCTCGCTGTATGCTGTATTACTGTCTGTCAGATGTTGAAAATGGTGTGTACAGATAGGAACATGTTTGTATATCTCCCTCGAACCGATGAATTGATGCTTAGATAGTGCTGATATTTGGTGTTGCGTCATCACTTATTTGGCCAACTGTACAAGGAAGGTGGTGTGGTTGGTAGAGAGTCGTGTACAGCCAAAAACAATCTTCCTCGTAAACTGTGTAACCTTTTCTGTATTCTGTATATATTTAGGTAGAACATGACGCTTGGCAGGGACTGTACGATCGTCTTTTGTTGTTGATGCTGAGATCTCGTTATGGTTGAGGACGACACAGTTTGCTGGACATCAAAGTCAGAGGGTTTAGCTGTCTCGCTGGTTATCACACAATTCTCTCTTTCTCTCTCTCTCTCTTTTTGAAGTACTGGAATGTACTGTATATATATTTGTAAAGCCATTGGAGAATACACACTATGCCATACCATTATCCTCTTATCACTATCCTGTGTTTTGTCTGCTTTACCTTATCACTTTCCAAACTTTGAGACATTTCAACCTAACCTTCACCACTTTCTGCTTTTAAACTTCCAGACTTGTGCACTATCACGACATATGCCCGCATAGTTGTGTATATACATTTAGTTATTTCTTCTACACATACTGCAGTGTATACCGGTACAGAAAGTGTACTAGCCTATGAATGCCCAAGGTAATATGAAATTTCTTGTCTCCGCAGCACATTAACAACCTGAACAAATATTTCTCCGGAATGGACGCGATCATCCTGCATTACATTTACACATATTTATAATATAATTGAATTTCTACATAATTATGTATAAGTTTTCCCATAACCCCCTAAGCTAACCCCAATTCTCTTCTCTTCTCCACAGCGCATGGTTGATCTGAACGAGGACTTCTGCGGTATGGATGTAAACACTCCGCTGGGAGGAGAGCAACCGGTGGAAGGTCTTGCCATCCTTACCTTCCCCACCCGTCTCACCGCAGTTGCAGCCACGTCCACAGAGGTCTATACAGTTGTCTTCCTCGGCACGGCGCAGGGGCATCTCAAAAAGGTATGGTGATGGTTTTATTAAGCGAAGAACTTCTTGTTAATTTAATGTTCAGACAAGATTTACTTAGATGAATCGCCACCGTGTGAATGGTAGTGTTTTCTCTTGTACCTTCCTTCCTCAATGCAAATCAACTTCAATACGACAATAGCGTTTTAATCATTGCACTGTGTTTGTGCATGATTTCTTAGTAGGGAACTGGAATGCTCAAAGGTAATTCTGGTATATTTCAGTGTAGTTGCTAGACAAGGGGAAATGTTTTCTCAATTACACCTTGTCTTTGGTGTCCACTCAAAATGATTGACTAGTCACACCCATGCTTTCATAACGCAGTGGCATCTGAATGTCATATGATGATATATGTTAATAGTGTTAGGGATGATTCAAGGTTGTTCTGTTCCTGTTCAGTTACAGAAATTTACTAGGAGTGAGGTACTGTTTGTTTTCACCAGAACTCTCTTCGAATATCTCCAGAAGGCTTTTGTCACTGCCAGACTATTTTATTCATCTATTAAATTACCCAAGTCTTGATTAATACTAAACTGAATTTCTTGAAAGAGAATGTATGTCTTGATAGCTCCTGGACCTTGATAAGTTTTGCTTTTGGATGAAGGCTTAAATTTTGAGGGCCCTATACTTTGTTCCAATCTGCTTGACATTTGAGCCATGCCCCCTCAGCTCCTCTCTTAAATAATAGCCTAGGTAGTTTAGATACAAGCATCCTAGTAGTGATCAATATAATTTGTTGTTGCTTGCTTTCCTTTGTACTCCTTTGTACTACCCAGGACTTGAGGGAGCTCATTCAGGAGTGGCTGAGGGGGTGAGGTATGACTGCTAAGTTGAGTTTACCTTTCATATACCTTTCGTTGTTTAGGCTATCCTTCACTGGCCTCGGCGAGAGTTGTTACACCCGAGTATGGTTGCTGCCAGTGCCTGATACACCAGGCTATTCGAGGGGGCAGCTCTCTCCCCCGTGAAGTATGGCTGATCAGGCACCGACTTGAGATGGTTGTCCAAGGCTATTTTGAAGACTTCCCTTTGCACATCCGTCAGGTTTCTCACGTTCTCTGGGATTTTGTTGAAGTTGGCGTGAAGTACTGTATATATATTGGTAATGACAAGATTGGTGGTATATAGTTAAACACTGACACGTAAATCGGTGCATATCAATATTACCTTCCCTAGAAATATAGGGTTGCGAACAAGAGAACTCTTCTTTATTATGTTCAGTACAATAACCACTCGGCCACCACTTCATGTAAAGTGCTTGGAGTTTGTTCTCGTCACATCCACCAAGTTCTGAACCGGCTCTGGACAACTCGGAAAAGAGGGGTGCGGAGAGTTGTTTGGCTGGTGGCAGGCTAGTTTGCTAAATTAGGGAAGGGCGTCTGGTTTGTTCTTTATTCATGAGAGACAGAATGTAAGTGTGTGAGGGAGGGAGACTATACTTTTGTTAATTTTAGCCTGGCGAAAAAAAATTATGCTTTCATGTTGATTTATGAGAAGTTATATGATTTTGGTAATTAAATCAGTTCCATTTACAAAGAACGAATTTTTGGTAACATACAGAGGTTCAGATTAAAATTATGCCATCTAGTGGAAGAAATCAACTGATGAGGGATAAAAGTTCTCGTCAAAGTAAGATTAACTGAGTATAATAATTTGACTGAGACTAGTAACTTGCAGGGTGTCAAACCTTAGCCATTTTGTTTGAGGACTTGAATGAATATGAGGAGGAATTATTTATTATTTATTAAAATTGACATGAAGTAGCATTGTTTTGGTCATTTTATCACTTCCAAAGACTTAATTATTTTGAACTATAAAATAGCTATCCATATACAATAATTAACAGTGTATGTATGTGTGTGTGTGTGTGTGTGTGTGTGTGTGTGTTCTAAAGCTTTCTCCGAGTTGCACGCACACAAACCGCGCCTAGATTTTCGCAATTCTAATTCATGTTGGCACATCGTAATTATTAGCATTATAAATCTTGGTGAGCTCATTTGCAACAGAAAGTAATTTAATTATTCAGATATATTGTGAGCAGGTATAATGGAGGTTGTTCATGGCATAATAATTCAGGAGTCGTTTGTCTATTGCAGAAATTGAGTGTATATTAACCCCTTCTGTACAGTTGCGCTAATAAGTGATGTCCCGGCACCAATTATGTTTTGATCAATAATTGGTATCAGCAATATTTACAAACTATTTCTTCTTTTTGATCGAGATATACAACCATGTTCCTACCCTTACCCACCCAATTCAACATCTGACAGATATTAATACAGCACAGAGCAAGCCAAACGTAATGACAGCTGGGACATGACTTGTTAGCGCGACCGTACCTGCGACGTCTGAAGGGACTGAAGTTCTCGCAGAGAGGCTCCAATCCTGACGTTATTCTTGACTTACAGTGTGCTGGCTTAATAATCCAATAGGGTTGATAGCCTCTGAAGTCCTATTTTAACTAACTAATGGCGACGTCTTATATTTTATTCTAGCTATATTTAGACGATTTTACACAGCGTATGAAGGATCTATGGTAGTTAAAGAGTTGATTGAAAACGGTGTGAAGCCTTATAATTGCTAGATATAATTCCTAAACTGAATAGAATCTATTAGTAGTAGCCAGAATATAATGACAAGGATGTCACCGGTACTTAATGGGTTGAACTACTGTCATTATCTGATATAATTGAGCAAAAAACATGTGCTTACAATTATTTTATTATTTTGTTCAATTTGTTAGTGTGGATTATTTGACGAGTTTATAAAATTAACTTGAAAACAGACTTCATATAATTGCACTCGTTTTCTAATTTGATATTTGTTTTCTTTGGTTGAATATGAATATTTAATTATGTTAAAGCCTTTTCGACTGTGGATTAATTGAAGATGTGGTGTAGAATATGTAATTGATGCAACTGCGACATATAAATAGCCTACCCGTTTGCATGAAATAGAGATACATCAATGGATTTAGTAAACTTAATGTGGATTGTGTGAAATGTTACCCTTTACCGATTTGATCTCAATGGTATGCGACTTTAGTTCATTAAATAGTTAATTGATATGATTGATTAAATGTATAATTTTATTTTAGTGTAGTAGTAGTAGTAGTAGTAGTAGTAGTAGTAGTTTGTGCAATGGTAATAGTACGAGGAGAGCAGTAGTATATTTGATTTATTGATTTAGATGAATATTCTATTTACATTTCAAGTTAGATACGTAGTTGAAAGTTGTTCAAGTGGATTGATTTGTATAACATGCTAGAGTAGGTATGTGTGTGTCGGGGTTGCATAAACGATAAATCTAGGCCACAACGTAACCAGGATATAATGATTGACGGTGCTCGCTCCAGTTATTGCTTAATACGGCTAAGGAGAGAGAGTGGGAGGGGGGGGGGGTTGTATATGTATAGAGACAAAATCGACTTAAAAGAGAGAGGGGGGGGGGGATTGTGTGTGTGTATGCGTATAGAGACAAAACAGACTTAAACGTTCACAAACAAAAACAGATAGAAAGAGACAAACAGAAACATATACAAAGGACAGCTACTGTATACAGAAAGGAAGACTGACAAACACTGATAACTCTTTTGCAACCAGAAATACTTCCACACAAACATAATAGTACGACAAAAAGATAGAAACACTTTGACAGACACTGATAAACACTTTGGCAGATAGAAATATGTAGACAAACAAACAAATAGTAAGAACAAACAAATGGGAAGACTTTGACAAACACACTGATATACACTTTGGCAAATAGAAAGACTTTGACAAACGGAAAGATAGAAGGACTTAAACATATAAACAAACAGAAACAGTAACTTAAGCTGGTATCACACGAGCGCTTTTTCCCTCAACATTAACTTCAACACTGGTCTGGCAGCTTATGAGGTCAAATTTTTAAATCTTTCGGCTGCCTATTTTCATCCATCATCAGTCTAGTGTCCGACACCAAGGTAAAATATTCCAGAAATGTTGCCAGAAAATGTTTTAATCTTCGAATATTGACTATAAAAACTCGTGTGATACCAGCTTTAGATAAACACAATGCAGACAGACAGACTTAACAGAAAGATATAAGGACTTTTAAGACAAATATGCAAACATTAACAGATGAAGACTTAAATATACAGAATAGACAGACAGACTTAGCCAATCAGTAAGAGGATAGTATTCTTTAACATGTAGGAAAGACGTTGTCTGTACCAAAACTAACCGAGTGTTGATTTGTGGAAGAGAATGTTACATCACTTGTTTGTTAACCCTTTTGGACCTCCCGTTTCGTTCCATTAGTTTGTATTTTTTTAAACGTTTCACCCCATTAGTTTGATGATAATAAGTGATGATAATAAGTTCACCCCATCCAGTTGTCGATTTTCAACGAGCCTGTAAGTAAGGAGAAATCGGCCTTCGGTCGGATCTAATGTATAAATTTAGCTAGGGAGACCGGTGGGAATGTTTTAGTTTAAAGGTGGGGGCTAATGGGTTGAGGTAAACATGGAAAAATAATTGCCAACCTGCATATAATTATCTTGTAAAATGCAATGTCACTGAAATAATTATTAACAATGGTATAAAGGATTTTGCGGATCGTCTATACCGGGCCTGTGACGTCATAGTGACGTCACACCAGTATCCTTATCCTAGACTGGATGGTGGACTTATACTGGTGTGACGTCACAGGCCTCGTATAGACGATCCACAAAATCCTTTATACCATTGTTAATAATTATTTCAGTGCCATTGCATTTTGAAAGATAATTATGTACAGCTTGGCGATTATCATTCCATGTTTACCTCAAACCATGAGCCCCCACCTTTAAAGGAAGTCTGGGAAGGCGTATTTGTTAAGCTAGGGGCGAACTAAATTACTTTGTTCGATTGAATGGCTTAAGCAAGTAAAATCTTCAATATTGTTATTCATGCATTAACAGTAATACGAATTTCACAAGCCGTCGGCCTAATGTATTAATGTTGTAAAATTTAAATTAATTATAATTTATATATACTTGTATTTAGTATTGGTGTTTTATTATTGCAATTTACTGCACACATAAGAGGTTTAATAGCTCACAAATTGGTTTTCGTGTGCATTTGATTTTCTATATATGTCGACAGAGGATTACACAGAAAATTAAGGAACACACCGTTCTTAACATTAATTCTCCATTACAAACCCCAATGCACTAGAATAAACTAATGAAAGCATATGATCCTCCGGAAATTCGAACTCGGGACATCACACCCAGAACGTAAGCATCTAATCCATTACACCACCAACTCCGTTTTAAAGCCAGTTAATATAGTTATAATTGGACATCACACACATATAATATATATATATATATATATATATATATATATATATATATATATATATATATATATATATATATATATATATATATATATATATATATATATATATATATATATAATTTCCGGGGTTAGCCCACCTTATAACTTTATCTGGTGACCCCCTCCCCACTTCATTTGAGCGAGAAAAAAAAAATCATTTGGGCGCCAGTTATCATTTCATTTGGGCGATATGTTAAACTCCATTTTGACTTACTCGACACTTCACTTGGGCGAGAATCATACCTGTTCACTGTCAGTCTTATATACCTGTAAGCATGTTTATCATGACAAACCAATTGACGTAAATCAAACTACATTTTTCCACCTGCACAGGAGTATAGTAAATATAGTAAAATATTTTACAAATTTATTCTTTCATTAAAAGTGCGTAATAAGCGTAGTAAAATCATAAACAATTTATTCTATCATTAAATGAAGTGTGTGTAGAGTGCATGATAGTAGTAGGGAATCCAGTTTTGATATAATTTATCATTGCATGTTCAAAGTCTTTATGAATTGACCTAAGATTCAAGTTTAGGTTTCTGTCTGTACATATTTCAATTATTTTGTGCCACAAGTCACCATAGCACTCCTCTGTTTTATTGGGCAATAGTGCGTAGACCAATGGCATGTAGGCTAGTTTCCATTCTTATAACCATGAATCGTATACAGTTGGTACAAGAATTTTGGACAACATTTAAAAGTTTCATCTACAAAAATATGTTCTATTTCATTGCAAAGACATTCTAGGTTACTATAGGTGGACAATATGGCTATAACTTTCTGCTCATCAATTTACAATAAAACATTATCGTGTCAACTCGAAACAAGAATCCATAGAATATTAAACTCGTATTTTTTTATTTTATTTTTTTTTTGTCTATTGGTTTCCGAGATGGTGCCTTCTTTGGTCCTGTTCGAGGAATGAATGTCTCTGCCTCGTTTCTTCATCTCGCCTTTGTGTTCGATCGTATTCAAACGCATGTGTTCCTACGTCTCCCACTACTCGGTCAAACTACTCATAATTATCAGCCATCCTTGACAGGCAGTTATGTAGCAATTACACTGTTGTTGCCTTATTCGGATTTCGCCCAAATGATGGTTACCATTTCACAGAATTACTGGTATGTAGTCGCCCAAATGACATGGGGAACTGCCGCCCAAATGATAGAGTAACAAATCAAATATTTCGCCTAAATGAAATGGGCCCCACTCTATTAGTTTCGAGATTGTAAGAAGTTTTATTGGCGAGCGACAGCGAGCATGTAATTTAGGAGGAGCCAGGATTTGTTTGACTACCAAAAAATGTAGGCCTACAGTATACATTTTTCTCGAAGTTTTTTTTTTTTTTTTTTTTTTTTTATTATATACTGTATATATATATATACTGTATATGCTTGGTGGAGGTCTAGGGAGCAAACTACACAGAAAAAAAAAATACAGATAAATTAACTCAATAAATCCTCCGACTACCTTTGTGTCCTTTCTAAGCTGAATTAACCCCTTCTTAATACGATGACGCAATTCTTCATATTCTGGCGACTATTAGACAATTGTATGCAGTTTAGAAAGGATCTGGAATCAAACTGGATAAAAACTGCCCTGATTAACCCTCTGACTGCTAAACATCCTTCCTAAGCTGAATAAAATCTTCAAAACCATCTTAAATAACCCTCTGATTTCTAAACCTTCCTTCCTTCCTAAGCTGAAGGAAATCGGTTAATGATAGCCAAAATAAAAGGAAGATACGCGGCTTCGAATACTGAGAAGGTAAAATCGTCTGTTGATAGTCATAATGAAAGGAAAAACGCTGGGCAACTTACGTATTATTAAGGGGGGTCACCTGCTTTTGTGTTCTATTCTTGTCTCTCTCTCTCTGGCTTGTATCCATTCGGCCCCATGCAGCCTACTGTTTTAAGACATTTATCCCCATCTAGATGTCGATTTTTTTCCTGGCGAGCGATAGCGATCCAGCATTGTATGGAGAAATCCGGCTTCGCCCGAGACATTTTTCTATCGAAAAATTTACAAATTTAGCCTGCTGTCAAAAACATTTAACACAAATATGCTGGCTCGCTCCCGCTCGCCATGAAAAAAAAATGACACCTGCATGGGGTAAACGTCTTAAAACAGTAGGCTGAATTGGGCCGAATGGATACAAGCCAAAGAAAGCGAGAAAGGGAGAGAAAAAAGCAGGTCACCCCCTTAATATTGAATAATCATTTTAACCCATTCATTCATACGGCTATGTAGGCTATTATGTTTTTTCTTCTAAATGATGCTGTCAGATTATCTTCCGCAGCTTAAGAGGGACCTCGATGCTTCAGAGGTTACCGACCAAATCAAATAAACCTCTTAGCATTGACTAGTCGTTTGGAGATTGCTAGAATAATAAAAAAAAAAAATAATGTCATGTTATTGAAAGGATTAAAAATAACTCCATATATATATATATATATATATATATATATATATATATATATATATATATATATATATATATATATATATATATATATATATACTGTAGCTATTATAGAGCATTGGTATGGCTATGCATTTGTTTGTGTGTGGCACCATTTTCTTAACAGTAAATCCAACTTTCTCCTACAAGTCTGATGTCTAATAAGGTATAATGGCTCCAGAACTGTTGATCGCCTCTGAAGTCCTAGTTTAACTAATTATTTTTATTCGTGTGGTTTGTGAAGTTATATTACCTTGCAACCACTAATTTATGATGTCTTCTCTTGGCTGTTTCGTTTTTTATTGTATTTGCATTCACCCTCTTCGTATTACTTATTTATTACTTATATATTATTTATTTATTTTCTCAGGTTGTCATAGAGAACCAGAACAACGCCCTAGAGTACGACGATATTGTGGTGGACCAAGACTCCCCCGTCAGACAAGACATGTTCTTCGATAAGCCCGCAGACCATCTCTACGTCATGACCACCAACAAGGTAAACAAGTCGGCTTTTGTTTCGCTAAGAGAGAGAGAGAGAGAAAGAAAAGGTGTAAGGGATGAGAGGAGTTTCGTGTTAAGCTTTTTCTTTCAAATCTATATTCTACTTTATTTCGTTGGAGGTGTTTGGTGTTGTGGTGCAATTAATGAAAATATAGATCTTTATTATCCCCTATCTTTTCTACTTGATTTGTCTGTATTTATATTTTTTCCTAGCTTTCCCTAAAGGGAGGAAGCGGATACAAAGGCTTGGCTGAGGTAGGAATACCCGGCCGACCTCATAAGAAGAAGCTTACTATACCCTGTTCCAAATAAGTAGGAACTCTTGAACTTATAACCAAGGGACTGGAGTTTTCTAAAAAGGGGCTTCAGTCCTGACGCTATTCTTGACTTACAGTGTGCTGGCTAAATAATCCAGAAGGGTTGATAGCCTCTGAAGTCCTAGTTTACCTACCTATTCCTTAACTCACAAACTACTAGAGTAAGCGAGCTAACACTTCTACCATTTAGGAAGGCTCAGCCAGGGAATAGGTGTGGAAATGTACAGCCCATTTGTTCTTGCCTTTTTTGAGTCACAGAGGTTAGGGTTCATGATTTCTGGCCTACCTATTTGAAACAGGGTGTAGTCTATTTTTCAGCTGATGGTAACCGCTTGCGAGTTTCACGCTATAAAGAAGATGCAGCTGTAAACATCGATATTAAGCAGAAATACAAAACCAATGTAGGTTTCTAATGGATAGAATTTGTTGAATATGATATGCGTTTATAATTAATGTATTTCAATCATATTTTAGCTGATAATTATGATAAATATTGATGTCTACAGCTCCAACTTCCGTCTAGTCTGAAACTCGCAAGTGGTAAATTTACCACCAGCTGAAAACAGACTATAGTCCGATTTTATCCTAGACTTTCAGATGAGAGCCGTGGTCTTCATCCCCTGCATCCGTCGCCTAGTTGTATGAAAGGATTTTATGATTCAGATTAAATTTCCACGAACTTTAATAATCCGTGAGCCAGATCCCGAAAATACTCGTCTCTATGGGCCTGTTAACATCCGAAGTTGCATTTTTCAGCATGGATTCATTAAATTACTCCTAAATGGTAAAGGTTATCACTACAGAATGAACATTGTTTTACTATTTCTATGATTTCAACATTAACAATAGCAACATTTAACTATTTGTTCTTCTTTTAACATTCACACCCTTCCTTCCACCTCCCTCCCTCGCCACCACACCTCTCACCTTACCTCCCCTATATTACAATGGATATGGATACCTAAGCTTATAAGTATCTCTCTCTCTCTCTCTCTGCATTGGCCAACTAATTGCAATAAGTTAATCATGATACTTATTAGAAACCTCATAAGGTTTAGAAAGTCTCCTCTTCGGTTGTTGGTATTTTTTAGTGAGTGGCATTCTTCGCCTTCACTCCCTTCCTTCCTTCCTCTCACTGTCCACTTCCTTCACTTTCCTTCTCTTCTATCTACTCCTGTCACTTACCATCTCCCCCTACTCTCTCTCTCTCTCTCATCACCTCTTCTCTTCCCATTCCCTTCTCATATCCCCATCCTCTCTTTTATTGAAGATAGATAGATATAGATAGATAGACAAACAGACAGGTAGATATATTTCCCCATCTCTCTCTCCCCTCGTATATGTCCCTTCTTCATCCCTTCTACTCCCCTCCCCTCCCCTCCCCTCCATCCCCCACCTCCATCCCTCCCCACCCTCACCACAGCTCTCGCCTTACCCTACCTATATAATGGATTAGCGTCACGTTACCCATCTCGCTATATAAGCAACACGGCACAACACACCATATTATTTCTAGGCGGGTATTGCATCCTATTCCTCTTTTAGGTCGTTGGCAGGGTTTATTGGATCGTACAGCTCACACTGCCCTTAAATTTGATATAAAAATTATATTGCCTTGTTTATTCCTTGTGTGAGCCATCCAGTAGCACTCTCTATACTTTCATGTGTCCTTCCTCTGCCCTCCTGATCCTGTTTTGTTCTGTACAATAAAATAGGCTAGCCTACTCTAGTACCCCCCCCCCCCTCCCTCTCTCTCTCTCTCTCTCTCTCTCTCTCTCGTTTTTAATCATGCTGTTCAAGATACGAGGTGCCGTTGTAAAGGCTTATCCCCCAATGCCTTCACCTGACTTGAAATTGAAAAAAATGCAATAACACAATCGCGCTCTCTCTCAAAAATGGAATTCGTCTCACCTTACCAGGCTTACCCACAGCCCGCCCGCCACAAATGTCATCCTTCCAAACCCCAACTAGCCTATTTGTATTTTTTTTTTTTTTTTTGCTCTTATCGATTTAGGCTACCAGTGAGTGAACCCCTTCGCTGTACCGTGATGCATCCTTTCGTTTAATTATGGCCATTGTTTTACGATTTAGGATGGATATGTGGGAGTTGATGGGCTAATAAAGTGATTAATTGAGATTGAGTGCATTTCTTATATAGTAGGCTATGGTCATTCCAACTGTAGGCTATTGTTAGCAAGAAGAAAATGGAAAAGGCAGGATGTTTCTGAAGTGGTTAACCCCTTTAATATGAGGGGTGGCCCGTAGCGACATAGGTAGAGCACTCGGTTTCTAACCGGGAGGACCGAGTTCAATTCTCGACTGGTGGAGATGTTTGGGCAATCTCCTCACACCCCTTGTCTCTGTTTCGCCTGACTGTAAAATAGGTTAAGCGCCAGGGTGAAAGGGGGTCTTTGGATCCTCCGACCCTCCGACCCTTCAATCCATTAACAAAAAATAAAAATAAGATGGTCATTCTTATCTTGTCCAGTTTTTCATGAAATAGCCTACAATACAAATGGCGACACTATTATGAAAGGTTAATAGGGATGTTCTTGGATAGTATCATATGATGGCTCTGATGGGCCCTGATATAGTTTTGGATGGTCACAATGTCCCATTTATAGGCCCTATGCTTTCATTAATTTAATTGGAGGTGTTTGTTGTTGTGGTGAAATTAATAAAAGATGGATAAATGCTTTCCTACTTGGCTGAAATTTAACACCTGGCTATTATTTTCTCCCGACGTTTATTTTCGTACTTTATCGCCGACGTTTTATGGTTCGGGTTGAAAGAGTAAATTTTGTATAATGTTTTAGAGGTGAGTTATTGTGGGCGTAAAAACAAATGAAATAGGCCAATAAATCTCCTTGGTACTAGGCAATAATTTTGGGGCGGTATTTACGGTATGTTAAGTCTTTGGTGTTAACCAATTTGTTTAGGGTAGGCCTACTTGTTGAAAGTGTATGGTCAACTTCATTTTGATTGACCCCTTCTGTACCGGCGACGTCTTTTTCATTTTATTCTAGCTATATATAGACGATTTTATGCAGGTTAAGGATCTGTGGTAGTAAATATGGTTAAGTGAGATAGGCTATAGTTCGAAGCCTGTTTATTGCTGAATACATTAGTCTAATAGTAGCCATATTCTAATTTATCCAATATAGCTATGTAAAGTATTCTAAAAGAGTGCTACTTATCGTGAATCATCCAATTGTGTTCCTATTCAGCGCTAATATCCCTCTAGAGTCTAGACGACCACACAAACCGTTCAATTGTTTCCCAAATAGCATGAGTGACGAGATCTCCCCAGTGGGCAAGCGGCGAATTAATATTATCCAACCCAGTTTTCACTGTATACCCACCAATCGATATAATTATTACAAAACAGTTACATTTCCATTGTGCTATTCTAGCTACATGTGACATGTCTGAAGATTACTGTTTTATCAAAGCTCAAACATAGAATATAACTATCAAAAGGATGATTTATGGCTTAATAGTTTGCTTGTCAATATTATGCTCCCTAGTAAATATAATTAAATAGAATGTCCTGTAACAGTTATCTTTATTAGCGGGTGTAGCCTACATATAGCAACATCAATATTAGTCAACCTAACATACCTAATGCAACCTGGTCTAATTTACGATCACTTTTTCTATATCGATGCAATTGTAGCTGCTCAATAAAATAAGGAACATTGGAGCGGTAATGTATGTACGTAGAAAAGCAATCAGATTAGAGGCAATATGCTACCGTACGTATGACTGGCCAGAACTAGGATGCGTGAAATAAGCCCATGGACATACAGACTCTCATTATTTTCCCCGGCCCGGACAGTAACGTTTTCTGTTTAGCATATTTGTGTCTACGAGTCTCCCGGGACACCAGCCAGGACTTTGTGGCAAAAATTCCGGATAATGGTTGTCGTCGTGGTTCGAGAATTCTTAGCTCCAGGTTGCATATTGTGGAGTACAGTAGAGGATATTTTTGGTACGCTATATAAAGAATAGGTACTTTATATATATTTATTTAGGCTATTCATTTACATACCTGTATGTATATTTGCTTTTCACTGACTATTGTTGTCATAGTGGCAAGGGGGTGCTTAGTTCCAGGTTCTGTAGTAGTGGATGATTATCATATTTTAAAATAGATTTTACTTCTCTTTATCATTAGCTAATGATAAATTTATTTTTTTATAATAACTTTATTTTGTTTTAAATGTACTGTATTAATTAGATTACTGTATTGCAAATCGGACTTTGCACCTACAATCATGGATAATGTGTGAGCATGTGTGTGAGGGTGTTCAGTTCTTTGTTCCAGGTTGTGTATGTGAGACACGGAAACTTATTTTTATAAAAATAAATAATAATGTATATACAGTACAGTACCTGTATTTATTTACAAGAAGTTTATTGTCTAGACATGGTAATTTCAGTTCTTCAAGTGTTCTTATTTCTAACACTTTCACTCTTTAACAGATCTCAAAAGTGAAAGCGCAAGAGTGCAGCATCTACGAGGGTTGCAACCAGTGTTTGGGAGCCCGGGATCCATACTGCGGCTGGTGTTCACTGGAGAACAAGTGTTCCCTACGGCGAGACTGTCGGGATGCCACCCAGGACCCTCAGCATTGGGTGAGCTACAAGACCGGCCGATGTACTACCATCACACAGGTCGCTCCAGACAAGTTGCAAAGGACCACAGCTCGCACAGTAAGTCTTGAATACTACTAATAATTATAAAGTACTGTATAGTAAACCCTCGTCTATCACACCTAATACAATGGTTCCGAGACTCTCAACTTGACCATATTTTGTCTATTTGCGTGATAGCCGAGGGTTGAGTGTATCGAACCTGTGCCGTATAACCTTGTTTTTTTTTCTCAGAAACCCAGGTTTTCCAGAATCAGTATCCAATCTGGACTCTTACCTTTATTGCTTGAACCAATTTTGAAAGAAATATGTACGTCTGAAATGACTGTGAAAACTCATTAGCTTGTTCAGATTTGCACCATCTTTGGGACAAAGATAGAAAACCAAGGTTTTGTAATCGTCTGCTCAAATTATATCTAGCTCGGACTCTCGACTATGTCTTTCAGACTACTGTACAGTATATCCTAAAGACCTAAATGTTTCATGCTTTCATTCATGCCTGAAAGGTCAATGATTCCTATAAAATTGTGTCGTCTGAATGATGAGGGCTTGTATTCTATATAAATTTGCAATAGAACCATGATTATAAGTGTGAAATATACTACTGTACAGTATACTATACAATACATGTAACTGAATATGTACCGGTAACTGGAATAAGATCAAATGTGAACAATTGCCCTTTGCGGAACCTCTGTTATGTAGCATGACCTTACTTATATGGTTACTTGCAACACAGCTACTAGAGTTCAATATTACTGTATTTCTAAATGCCTGTCCCTCCGCAGTTGGCGCTAACGATTGACAACTTGCCGTCGGTGGAGGGGTCCCTGCAGTGTGTGTTCAGCGCCATGAGCAAGGACCTGACCACCGATGCCAAGCGCACTGCTCAAGGCGTCTCCTGTACCACCCCACGCAATGACATGCTGCCGGACATACCACAGAATGAACGTAAGTGGAATAATTATGCATTGGTAGTAGTACCAGGATGTCAAATGAAACCCTTGTCCATTATTGTTAGTCTTTATTATTGTATATGTAATGATAGATTATGGTTTATAGTTCAAATTCTCTCTTTGGAAGTGATAAAATGGTCAAAACAATGCTATTGCATCTTAATTTTCTCGTATTCCTTCTCATGTTCATTCAAGTCTTCAAACAAAATTGTTCCAGTTTGGCACCCTACTATTCAGTCTCTTTCCCTGGAGATCATTTGGCAATACCTCCCTTCAATTCCTTCTTTGTTTACCGTACTCCTCAGGCGTAGGTGCTTTACCTTCCACATTCCAGCTAGTAACTATTCTCATCCTATTATCCTCCTTCAATTGGGTTTTTACCAGTAAAAAAAAAACATAAAATAAAAAACTAAATAAAAAATGGGGAATGGGCCTGAGCAAATAGAAATAGAGATAGCATTTGGGTTATTAGATCAGGTAAGGATTTTGACTGTCCTCGATAGGCCCCCATGATATTTGGCTTATCTGTAATTATGGTACCGGCATGTGTCGTAATCAAATGCTGACATGCCTATAATCCAGTGAATCCATATCATAGCACAGACCGAGCATTTTGGAAATAACAGACAGAGGAATGTGGTTTGTTTATTCAAGTTAAATTACCCAATTTGGCCTTTGGGGGGATGGTTCACTTTTTGGTTGTTATTTTCAAGTATTAATTATTTTCTAGTTTCCTCCCTAGACCTCCCATCAAACTTAATAGAACATCCGTTTGATCCCTCTTCTAGATTAATTTGTAAATTTTTTGGTAGAAATTACAGGTTCACTATCATTCGCCAGGAAAAAAATTGACACCTAGATAGCACGACAGGTCTTATATTGACAAGGAAATGGGGTGGAAGGTCTTAAAATCGACAAACTAATAGGGCAAATGTCATAAAATCTCAAAACTAAGAGGGCTAAACACGAGGGAGAAGGGGGATCCAGAAAACCGACCCATCTACCCTTTAAGCGGGATGATTGATAGAGAGGCAAGTTTGTCCCCCCTCCCCCCTTCCGGTTATTAACGACCCTGTTTGCATTTATAAAGGGTTGTTAGCAGAGCCGTAATACCTTTATGCGAGATCAATTATGCGAGTGTTTGTTTCTTGTTTGATTGATTTGTTGTTTAGCTAGTTAGTTATTTAGTCAATCAACAATAGGCACTTGTCACAGGCAGCTCTGCCTTTTGTCTCCCTCATCCACATTAAAAAAAATAATAATTTAGTCAGTCAATCAGGTAGTCGTTTAATCATTTAGGTTCCTAGTGTTATTTAGTAAATATATAAAAAATACTTTAGTGAATTAGTCGACTAATCATTTAGTAATTTAGACTGCTTGTTAGTAAAGTCAAATTAATGTATGGTGATTCTCCATGTTTAATTGATTGGTTGTTATATCATTCTTAGTATTTAGGCAGTTGGGTAATTAATTATTTATTCGTTGTTAGTTTTTTAGTCGGCTAATTAGACGATAGCTAGCTAGTCATGCTGCCAAGTAAACCTAAGAGATTTTACAGAGAGAGAGAGAGAGGCAGAGAGGCAGTAGAAATAAAGGAAAGTAACCATGAGTAAATGAGTTTGGAACAGTGTGCAAAAAACTGAATTTGAAGGTAAATGCGGGGAAGAGCAAGGTTATGGTCTTCGAAAGGGGTGAAGTCACAGAGTGTGAGGTGAAGCTGAACGGTAAGGCTATGGAGATCGTCAACTCTTTTAAGTATGTGGGCAGTGTGTTGAGTAAAGATGAAGTATGGATGAAGAAGTGCGGGAGAGGGTACAACAGGGGAAGAGGGTTGTAGGAACGCTGAAAGCAGTAACAAGAAATAGGGTGGTCAGTATGGAAGTGAAGAAGTCCTTGCATGAGTGTGGTAATCCCGACACTGACTTACGGAAGCGAAGCATGGACGTTGGTTGAGAGACTCAGACCAAGAGTGAGAGCAGTGGAAATGAATTACCTAAGAAGTGCGTGCGGAGTTACATGGAGGGATAGACAGACTAATGAGGAAGTAAGAAGGAGGTGTGGTGTGGAGGTAGATGTGCTGGAAAGTGTGAAAAGGAACAACTTGAGATGGTTCGGCCATATGGAACGTATGGAAAGCGAGAGAATGACTAAGAGGGTGTACGAGAGCGAGGTGGAGGGACAGAGAGGGAGAGGTAGACCGAATGAGAGGTGGAAGGATGGAGTGAGGAAGTATATGAACGAAGGCGGTGCTGGTTGGGGGGAGGGGTGTCGACTGACCGGGGACAGAGGTGCATGGGGGCGGTTCGTTCGTGGCCACCCCTTCGGGGATCGCGGCGTCAGGCAATAGATAGATAGATAGAACCATACATCAGAGAGAGACTTTGTTTAATCTTGCTGAGGCACTGTTAGCACTATGTCAACATCAGTCACAATGTAATGGCAGGACTTTATTGTATTACAGTCCAACTGATGAATAGTAACCCCCCGTCTGAGCCATTATAGGGGTGTTAAAGCATTATAAAGAGAGAAATGCAGAAATAGAGAGAGAGAGAGAGAGAGAGAGAAAATAGTTAGATACAGTAGAGAGAAACGTAAATGCATGTAGAGAGAGAGGAAGTGAGAATGATGGATAGGATGTTCTGGGTGAAGGTGCGAGGGTGGTGGTTGTGTAAAGGGATAAATAAAACCACTAGCACCACACACGCAAATATAGTAAACGTTTGATAACACGGGTATCAGCACCAGAGAATTACGAGGGCACACAGAAGAATATTGCCCCCTGCACAATTTATGAAGGGCGGCAGAATTTATAGTGTAGTGATAAGTGTGTTCATAAATTTGTGAGTGCCGCCTGTTTAACTGTGAGTGGGAATATATGTTAATGGGTGTCCGGTCGCTTCTGCATTGGGAAATAAGGCTCGCGGGATTTTATATGCGACAATTGGCAATGCCATGTACTTTGTAATGTTTTTCTTGTTTATATTTCAAGTTAGCATTCTAGGAGGTCAATAACTTAGAGGTGTGGTGGTTGTAGGTTATGATGGTGGGAGGTATTCTAGGGACAGCTTTAAGGGGGTTGTGGTTATTTTTTGGTTTATTTATTTAGTCATTAATTTGTTTTTTATTTTCCGCGCTAGTCCTCCATCAAGCTTAAAATTACACCCCCTAGACCCCCTTTCAAGATAAATTTGAAATTTTTTCGATAGAAAAATGTCCCGGCCACAGGCCGATTCCTCTTAAATTATAGACTAGCTATCGCTCGCCATGAAAAAATCGACACCTAAATGGCTTGATGGAAGTCTAGGGAGGAAACTAAAAATATAGTAAAAAGATAAATGTATAAGCAAGTAAATGCGCCCATCCTCCCTTAAGATAGATTGGTTTTAGGATATAGTTTATTGTGGAAGGTATTAATCCCCACACCCAACCCCCACCCACCAAGGGAGAATGAGAGAGCTCTTATCATGAAGTGGCAAGCATACATGTCCATTGGTTGCATCACTCTGGTCACTCTGTCCCTGTATGTTATGATAAGCACTTCAATGAGACATGATGGAGCAAGTACCGCACCTAATCTCCTTCTTAGCGGTATCTTATCAAAGGCCTTTATCTAATCTCTCATTCAGTACCGGGTGCTTGATGATAAGCTGGTCATTCAACCTTATCTCTAACATGATGATGACACAGTGGTTGGAGAGAGAGATAGAGACTGAGTGACCGACCCTTAAATAACTCTACTACCGGTACCTTCCTATATTTATTACTTACTTCAAAAATACCCTACCTCCCTACCTCTGTAATCTACCTACCAACCTACTTACCACCCTTGCTACCTCCATAATCTACCTACCAACCTACTTATCACCCTTGCTACCTCCATAATCTACTTACCACCCTTCCTACCTCCATAATCTATCTACCAACCTACTTACCACCCTTGCTACCTCCATAATCTACCTACCAACCTACTTACCATCCTTCCTTCCTTCCTCCCTCCCTTCCTTCCTTCCTACCTCTGTAATCTACCTACCAACCTACTTACCACCCTTGCTACCTCCATAATCTACCTACCAACCTACTTACCATCCTTCCTTCCTTCCTCCCAACCTCCCAACCTACCTACCCACCTCACCTGCCTGCCTCTCTCTCTCTCTCTCTCTCTCTCTCTCTCTCTCTCTCTCTCTCTCTCTCTCTCTCTCTCTCTCTCTCTCTCTCTCTCTCTCTCCCTCCCTCCCTCCCTCCCTCTCTCCCTCTCTCTCTCTCTCTCCCTCCCTCCCTCCCTCCCTCCCTGCGTATCTATCTCTCGCCTCAAATTATTATAAAAAACAAATATGATCGAGTCCGAAGCGATCTAGAAGGACCGTGTAGTGCCGCCGGAACACATTTGGCTTACTGTGAATAACTTAGCTCTGTTAATTGGTTCGCTTTTAATGCCAACTTAGAAATGCGCGAGTGTCAGAGAGAGGTTGTGCATACTGTATGATTGGTGTGAGAATTAGCGTGTGGTTGGATGTACAGTTTGCCAAAGTAGCATCGATTCTACTCTTGCAATTGTACCGTCAAGAAATAGAAAAAAAAAAAAAAAAAAAAAAACGAACAGGCACACACAAAGACTGACAGACAGAAAGAAAGATTGAGAGAGAGAGAGAGAGAGGGGAGGGGAATTAGATGAACAGGGAAACCGAGAGAGGGTGTGAGGGAGGAAAAGAGAGAGTGAAGAAATTTGGGAAACAGAGAGAAAGAGAGAGATGGATTGTTCTCTAAGGAGGAGCTGTGTTAATTCAGCCATTACCATCACTCGCCTTCTATCCATTCACAGCGGATTTGGGGATAAAATGGAGATGGCTGGATATGTGAAGAGCATAGCATTATTTTAGGAGAGAGAGGGTGATAGACAGAGAGAGAGAGAAGAGAGGAAAATATTAGAGGCAGTAAGGAGAGAGTGGGAGGAAAAGAGAGAGAAGAGGCAAATATTAAAGGCAGGAGGAGAGAGAGATAGGGAGAAAAAGAGAGAAGAGAGGAAAACAATAGAGGAAGGAGAGATTGAGGGAGAAAGAGAGAGAGAGGAGAGAAAAATATTAGGGACAGGAGGGGGATTTAATTACTAAACTAAAAGTAAAGAAAGATAGAGACAGTAACAGAAGAGAAAGAGAGAGCAAACTTGGGAAACATATGAAGTGAAAGAGAGAGGAATGGGGAGGAACAGAGAGTGAGGGAAGCAAAGAAAGAGAGAGAGAGATAGGAAAATATATGCAGATAGAGAGGGGGGGGAGAGAGAGAGGAAAACACATGCAGAGAGAGAGAGAGTAAAACATATGCAGAGAGAAAGAAAGAGATAGGAAAATATATGCAAAGAGAGAGAGAGAGAGAGCGCGCACGCGTGAAAGAGATGGATAGACCTCTGAGGAGCTGTGTTGGTTCAGCCATTACCACCACTCGGCCTCTATCCATTCCCGGCGGATTTGGGGATAAAAAGTTTGGCTGGGGGAATAAATGTTCCTTACCCGACCTACACACACATTTATCTTACACACATACACATCTATACTTACACATCAATATATTTTATACACATACACATTTATACATGCACTATAACACACACTAAGCACAGTTGCCCACGTAAGTTCTGTTTCTCTTTGTGATCTTATGCATGGAAATATAATGCGCTTGATTGAATTATGAGTGTATTGTTTCTTATGCATTGGTTAACTCTTCTGATTAGTCAACCGATAATTAAAAGAAACCGCTCTAGCAATTCATTCATACTATTTGACTTTCATACATAGGGTCATAACAAGGAACAGAATTTATGTAGCCAACTGTACACTACAAGTACACACCAAACCCATACACACTAGAAACAAACTTCATATAAGCAAAAATACTACAAAAGTCAATAAATATAGTTTTAGAATTAGAGATTGTATACGCTATTCCTTCATATGTAGTGAGTTTTGTAAGTTCATATGTATAGACATGTTGAGCGAATGGAAGATGAAAGGGTTACAAAGAGAGTACTGTACTGTATATGAGTCAGTCCTACCATTCATCTATACATTAGGCTACCATAGCACAGTTGGAATGTATGTACAGTACTGTACATGCTCAGATTAATATGCAGGATTCGAAACTGCATAATAAATCGTAGGCTTGTGCATAATTCTTTAATTGTCTTGATAGCGTAATGCATAAATGCGCGGAATTTTGGTGTGAGTATCCTAGGTTCGAGTCCTTGGAGTGCCACATGTATATGTTGATTTCATTAATTGAGTTTAGAAGTAAAGTTGGTTGGTGAAAAAATATGATCTAATAGTTACTTGTGCTTCTGCGAACAGGGATCAAATCACCTTCCTCCCTCCAGATCACTAGACTTGCTATTTCCATTATAACTGTGTAGGTGGTGTAATGGTTTAGATGCTTATGTTCTGGGTGTGGTGTCCTGAGTTGGAATCCCGGGAGGACCATATGCTTTCATTAGTTTATTCAAGTGCATTGGGGTTTGTAATTGGTGATTTATGTTAAGAACGGTGTGTTACTTAATTCCAAGAAGATTATCCACTCGATAAGAGACTGGACAAGGGTATTTATAGATTGAAGTTAATGGTTTAATTTTGCTGTGTATATGTTAATCGTATTTTCTTTCTTCCACAGATCATTTCACAGCCAAACTTTCTGTGCGCAAGTCTAAGGGCCCCGAGTTCGTGTCGACCAACTTCACGTTCTTCGACTGCAACACGTACAGCTCGTGTACAGAGTGTGTGTCGTCGCCCTTCCCCTGTGACTGGTGTGTGGATGGTCATAGGTGTACACATGACTCGGCCGAGAACTGCCGGAATGATGTCTTGGTCAACGGTGTAAATGTGAGTTTTTGCAAAGACTTGTGTGTACAGTAAACTCCCTTTTATCCAAAATTCATATATCCAAAAATTTCAGTTAACCAAAGTTTTTGCTATCCATATTTTTCACTAGTTTTCACGTACACATAATTAAGCCTCTCTGAGTGCTTAATTGCGTCAATTTAACCCCTCTGAAGTAGACATAGCTTGAATTAGATGATAATTTGAAGTTAAGACAGCCTAGAAATAGTTTAAGTGCATTGAAAACAGTATATTTGGCCATTTGTTTACATATTTAGCTCTATATAGAGGGACTCTAGTTTATCCGTAAAAATTGCTTATCCAAAATTTCAAAAGACTCATGATTTTTTTTATAAAAGGGAGTTTACTGTACTATAATCTAATTTTTATCCAACACTGTGTAATCTTGAACTGTGAACTGGTTTAATTTCAATACAGGTACTGTACTGTACTTTGGTTATTGGTTTTCTATGTAACCATTCAATATATTCATTTTCTCCAAAGTATTCACATCCTCCTTATTGTGCTTCCTTAGACTCTTCCTTCCATCCCTTTCATTCAACTAATCCATCTACTGTATTATCCACTTACAGCGAGTTGGTCCGAGCATCCGCAGTGGTCCGTCGTTCTGTCCGCGCATCACCTTCGTGGAGAGTCAGGAGATTCTGGTGTCGTCTGGCGCAGAGAAGTCCATCAAGGTCAAGGTCGACAATATTGCAGTGAGTATGGAAGGGGGTTCTTGTTTATACTCTTTAAAATTTGTATGTATGTACAGTCGTCCTAATAAGTGATGTCTCGGCACCAAGTATGTTTTGATCAATACTGTAATTGGTATTAGCAATATACTGTATAAGCTTCATTTCTTCATATTGAGTAAAATATACAAACATGTTCCTACACTTGCCCACCTTATTCAACATACATATTAATGTGTATTTTCAGCTCATGAGGCTGCCATTCTTTAATAAACCGTTTATTATTATTATTATTACATACTGTACATAACCGTTATTTAACACTCAACGAGCGGCCTAGGCGGTAATTTCTATGTACCGCCCAGCGTTTTTTTTTTTACCATAAATGGGGTTGTTTCCGTGCTCTTTTTCATGCATAAACAAGACCCAGAGCGTAATACAAGTATGTATCCCTGAAAGGGCGTAAATTGAGCTTTCCAATGACACCCGAACCATCCTTCTACGATCACTGGTTGTCTTGCAACGATCGTGCAACCAAAGGGCAAAATCGCTAAAATACGGTCATTTTCTTATATTATTACGTGTGAAACGAGTGAGAGAGGGTGGAGTACAAAGGAGTACATCTCAGTAGCTCCAAGGCCACCGTGGCGAGCGGTCAGGAGGTAATCTACGCTCCTCCCACCGCTCAGCTCTCTCTCAGAGCACATTACGTGCTCAAAATTGCATTCGACAATAGCCGGGCCCCGCCACATAGGCCACATTTATTTCACTCGACAATAGCCGGGCGCCGCCAGTTAAGGGTTAAATTAATCCAAATGTTATTTTTCTTTCATTTCATAAATTTTATTTTAGTAAGCGTTGTTTCCACATAGCGATTTTGATATGTTGTTTTGACTTTATATTGTCTTTTGTCCCAGTTTTGGTTTGACTTTGTTTGCAAGTTTTACATTTTAATTTATAAAGTGGGTAACTATTCTGACTTGCCGTTATTGCCGAAAACATTATTTTAGAAGTCGTTATTGGCGAGGCTCTACTGTATGAATAAAAACATATCTAACAATCTGTATCTTTCCTCCCGCAGCAATTCATCACACAGACTCGGTTTGTGTGCCAGTTCAACATTGAAGGCCGCGTGACCAGCGTTAACGCCAACCTGCTGAGCGACACCATCTACTGCGACCACATGGAGTTTGCCTACACTACCGCCGCACCTTCCACCAACGCCACCTTTGCTGTCATCTGGGGCGGCTCCAAACCTCTAGACAACCCGGATAACATTCACGGTAAGAGTTTTACATTTAATTTCTATACATGTTTGTCATTTAACACCCTTCCGGGTGGATTGGACTCGTTAGTCTTGGTCAGCAACCCATCTAGGGGTTAAATTGATGCAATTAAGCACCCAAAGAGACTTAAATGAGTGAAAACTAGTGAAAAATATAGATAGCAAAAACTTTGGTTAACTGAATTTTTTGGATATTTGAATTTTAGATAAAAGGGAGTTTACTGTAATAAATTTCTAACTCATAATTGTTTGTTCCAGTGTTGGTATATCAGTGTCATCTGATGGCCGACAACTGCGGAATGTGCCTGAGTCTGCCCAAGCGGTACGGGTGTGGCTGGTGCTCCTCTACCAAGCGGTGCGAGGTGAAGAACCAGTGCGAGGGAGGAGCGTGGCTGGACCGAGACCGCACCTGCCCCATCATCAACATTACCAGCTTTACCCCCAAGAGTGGACCTTGGGATGGGGGCACCAATGTTACTATTCAAGGTGAGGGTTTTGGTTTAGTAAGTTTTTTTTTATGGGTGGTTATGCTAGCAATAGGCCCATTATCCTCATGGCTTATCCACAAGAAGGTAGTCTTACTGAACAACATAACCTGACTGCTTTCCTTGTAACCCCCCCCCCCCCCTTCTTTTCCATATTCCAGGTATCAATCTTGGGAAGAACATCGATGACATCTACGAGGGTATCACAGTGGCGGGCATCACCTGTCAGCCCTTCCGAGAGACCTACATCAAGACCAAGCAGGTGACGTGTATGGTCGACAGTCCTGGGGTCAGCGACTTTAAGGAGGGAACCATTGTCGTCAAGGTAAGGGGACACTATTACATTTTGGGGGCAAGAGGCTAGGAATTATCCTCCCCTTGTACAATTCTCCGACTCGACAAGACAGAGAAAGGGGCAAGGGAACGCAAATGTGGTCCCGGTCCTTAAGAATTGGAACTTTAAATGTTGTTCCTGTTCGGGCTCTGTTTCGTGTCGGCCACTCCCAGCTATGGGGTATGTGCCTGAGAGTATATACATACTATATCTTTAGGTTCTGTGTGAAAATGAGGATATGATGCAAATACAGAAGTGTCAGTATTTTCATCAGTACGATTTTGTAGAAAGTGAGGGACTTTGTGGGTAGTTGTGGGAGTTATAGATTTAACAAATTGATGTAACTATTGTAATACGAAAAGTGTTACTGTATTCTTTTGTTGTTTGTGTAGAAGGGAACAAACGGTAAAAGTGACCTCTAGTAATTGACCCTACATCGTCAAAGCTCTTATAATGTAATGGTTTGAGTGTTTAACCCTCTCACCAGGTTCAAATCGTGGTTTAATCGTTCTTTGATTAATTTCAGTGGGAGGTGTTTCGTGTTGTGCACCATGACGTAATTTTCATCATATTTTGGTTAACATTAGACGATTTTCTTTAGTTTATAATTTACCTCTATGACTCAAATGGGTAAATACGGTCTCAATAGATCCTCTTCATAACATAATCCTTAAATTGCATAAAATTGTCTAATTTTAGCCAGAATCAAATGTATAAAGCTTCATGGTGCTGAAGGGGTTAATATATTAGAATATTATGGGAGAATATAACTTCACCGTTCCTATTCCAGGTTGCCCGTGAATTCCGAGGTGAGTCCGTTGAGATGTACAAGTTTGTGAACCCCGAGATCGTGGACCTGACGCCAGACTCTGGGCCCAAGTCCGGGGGCACGCTACTACACATCAAGGGCAACAACATGAACGCTGGCAGTCGCATCGAGGCCTTCATCAACAATCGACCTTGCAAGATTCAAAAGTAAGGATTTTTATAACCTTGTTTCAGTGCACCGTGTGTAGTACACGTTTAAGCTTTCTATCTATCTATATTGCCTGACGCCGTGATCCCCGAAGGGGTGGCCACGAACGAACCGCCCCCATGCACCTCTGTCCCCAGTCAGTCGACGCCCCTCCCCCCAACCAGCACCGCCTTCGTTCATGTACTTCCTCACTCCATCCTTCCACCTCATATTCGGTCTACCTCTCCCCCTCTGTCCCTCCACCTCGCTCTCGTACACCCTCTTAGTCATTCTCTCGCTTTCCATACGTTCCATATGGCCGAACCATCTCAAGTTGTTCCTTTTCACACTTTCCAGCACATCTACCTCCACACCACACCTCCTTCTTACTTCCTCATTAGTCTGTCTATCCCTCCATGTAACTCCGCACTCACTCCTCAAGTAATTCATTTCCACTGCTCTCACTCTCACGTTTAAGCTTTGTCCCTGTAAAAAGGGAACGCCCTAGCACTGTCAATTAAGGGAGTGTATGGCATTAAAAATTGCATAAAAAAACTATTAGATACCATATTCATATTATCACCAACCCACCAATTAACTTGCAAATATACCTAACTAATGAAATCAATGAAACTAATGAATATGTGTGGTACTCCAATGATTCGAACCAAGGATACTCACACCAAAATTCCGCGCACTTACCATTATGCAATACAATGCTGAAAGTTGTTTCAATATTACACTGTTCACAAAATTAACTTAAGTTTTTTTATGCTTTTTTATTAAGTTGTAAATCAGACAGAGTACAAAATCGTAATTTAATATAAAGTTTTAATATTCAGAAATGAAACTACAGTACTTAAGTTAGGAAGCACTGTTTGCACTTTTATAATGGTCAGTGCGCAGAATTTTGGTGTGAGTATCCTAGGTTCGAATCCTTGGAGTACCACGTACTATTCATTAGTTTCATTGATTTCATAAATTAGGTTTATTTGTAAGTTAATTGGTGGGTTGGTGATAATATGAATCTAACTCTGACAATCTCTCCCTCACAGTACGAATGTGACTGTATGTACTTTAGTAATCTAACTCTGACAATCTCTCCCCCACAGTACGAATGCGACCGTATCTACAGTCGCGCTAATAAGTCATGTCCCAGCTGTCATTACGTTTGGCTTGCTCTGTGCTGTATTAACACCTTATGAGCGGCCTAGGCGGTATATAATATGTAGCCACCAGCGGGGTGTTTTTAGCCAAAATAGGGCTGTTTACGTGATCATTTTCATGCCTAAATAAGACCCAGAGCGTAAAACAAGTATCTATCCCTGAAAGGGCATAAGCAGAGCTTTCCAATGACACCACAACGATCCTTTTATGACCGCTAGTTTTCTTGCAACAACCGCACAACACGAGTGCAAAAAGCATGTAATTCGGTACTTTCCCCATACAATTCAGTATGTAGTGAGTGAGAGAGGGAGGGAGGAGGTGGGATTCGTGTCAGTAGGTTCGCCGCGGTGGTCTGGAGCAGTCATACGCTCGCTACTCTCCTGCCACCACTTGTCTCTCTCTCTCAGCAACATTACGTGCTGAAATTGCCACACGACCTATGTCACGCGCCGCCAGATAGTCCAGATTTATTATACTCGACTTATGTTGCGCGCCGATAGTTAGGGGTTAATGTCTGTTAGATGTTGAATAGGGTGGCTAAGTGTAGGAACATGTTTGTATATTTCACTCGATATGAAGAAACGAAGCTTAGATATTGCTGATACCACTTATTGATAAAAACATACATGGTGCCGAGACATCACCTATTAGCGCAACTGTACTTAAGTAATCTAACTCTTGACAATCTCTCCCCCACAGTACGAATGCGACCGTGGCCACCTGCATCACGTCATCAGCCGACAGCCTCACCCAGGGAAAGATCGGCATGAACTTTGACAACGGCCGCCGCTTCCTGGAGGGCAAGGTGTTCAAGTACGTGGACGACCCGAAGATTACCGCCGTCAAGAGTGGCCGCGCTGGAAAGTCTGGACAGGCAAGTGACGGTTTATATAGAGTTTAGTAAAAATTTACCAGAACGTCCCCGACTTCCCAAATTGACTAATTCCTTGAATGTGACAACAGTGCGTTGTTATGTGTGCGATTAGTTTGCTTGGCAACCAGATTAACTTGCACATAGTGGTTGATTGTGTTCTTTTATTTATAAATGATTATTTTACTTGAGCGTTGTTTCCACATAGCGAGTTTGATTAGTTATTTTATCTCTTTACTGTGTTCGTATACGTTGTGGTTTGTATATTTTGCAAGTTTTACATTATAATTTTATTTTTAGTAAGCGTTGTTTCCACATAGCAATTTTGATAAGTTATTTGCCTTTATATTGTCTTTGTCCAAGTTTTGGTTTGTTTAGTTTGCAAGTTTTACATTTTAACCCCTTCTGTACTGGTGACGTATATTGTGTTTACTTCTGCTGCATATAGATGATTATTTAAAGCTTTGGAAGGATGTATAGTAGCTAAAAGGATTAATTGAGAGAATCTGCTGCCTTTTAATGTGTAGACGTCATTCCTAAGCTGCATAAAATGAGAAATAAGAGAAATAAGTAACATGCTTATTATTATTATTATTATTACAAATTGCCAGAATCTAAAGAAAAGGACGTCACCGGTACAGAAGGGGTTAATGGTATAATTAAATATATTGATCACCTAATGCCTCGAGGAAAGCAAGGGGACAGAGGAAGTATAGGTAGCGCCAACGAACTTGAGAATAATCTTGATCCTTGACCTCTCTGTAACTCAAAAGGGCCTAGTTACTGGCTGTAAATATCCACACCTATTGCCTGGTGGACTCTTCCCAAATGATAGAAATGTCAGCCCGGTTGCTTTATTTTATTTTGAGTTATAAGAAGTTAAGGGGTTAAGAATCAAGATAATTGTCAAGTTCGTTGGCGCTACCTACAGTATATTTATTTTGTCACCTTATAACATTACAGAAGAAATTGTACAGTATACAGTAAGTGAAGTGTCCATTATAATGTAAAACTTGCAAAATAACTTAATAACATAAGTAGCACCCCATTTTTAACATTAATCAATTACAAACCCGAATGTACAGTACAGTCGACCCTCGCAAATTCGGACTAAAAGAGACTGGGCCTTGTCCGAATTCAGGAAAAGTCCGGATTCAGAAAATAGTGTACGGGGGGGCCACACACGCATACACATACGCACACACATTATTAATATTAATAGCCTAGCAGTAAATAAAAGTTACGTAATATACAGTACTGTACAGTACTCACCTTATCCTAAATCTTCTATTTACACTATGTACAGGGGTTGATTGAAGGGGGTTAATCAGAATCCGAGGTCGAATCCACGACCATCGGATCATCCACCTCACATCCACATCCACTACTGGGACCCGGCTGAGGCTCCTGGGTGGTGGCTGGCCAGCGATGGTCGGGGGCACTACTGGGACCCGGCTGAGGCTCCTGGGTGGTGGCACTACTGGGACCTGGCTGAGGCTCCTGGGTGGTGGCACTACTGGGACCCGGCTGAGGCTCCTGGGTGGTGGCTAGGGTGGCTGTGGCTGGCCGGCGAAAGAAAGAGTGGATTTTTGTCTGCCTACCCACATGGTGCTACTTCAGTATGATTGCCTCCCTGAGTAAACGTAGCTGGGTGTAGTGTGACGCTACCTCAGGAGTGTATTCAGTGAAGGCAATCAGGTCGTCCACACTGGCCCTCAGTGACGATAGTTTGTGTCGGTTTACTGGTTCCTCTTCCTCGTCACTGCTCTCTTCTGCTTCTTGGCTCTGGATCTGTTCTGCGATCTGTTCAGCGATCTGTTCATGAGTGTAAATTTCATGCCCTGGTACTATCTCTGCCTCGTCCAGCCAATCTTGAACATCTTCCACAGTGACATCCTTTTCCCCAGCATTCCTCAATAGGTTGTGGAAATCAGCAGCCGCATCACTACCAAACCCCTCGAAGTCATTGGGATCATCATCGGCATGAAGGAATGGTTTCCAACAGTTGGCTAAGGTGGAAATTTGTAGGCTATCCCAAGCAGAGCAAAGACTACCCTTAAAGTTAGCTAGGCCTAAATTTTCAGCCAGCTTCACTGCGGCGGTCATAATCTCCACACCCCATACATTCACGCCACTAGACCTCTCCTGAAGAAACCACTTCAGTACAGCTGCATCTAGCTTGGAATGATCAGCTGTGGTCATATTTTTCCTTGGTCTTGCTTTGCCAGTTTTAGATTTATTGCCTTCGACACAAAATTTAGCAGCATAGTTCTTTAACTTGTCCTTGGTCTTACGTATATCGGAGACGGTTTGCTTCTTGCACCCATACTCCTCACAAACCTGGAGCACTGTACGACCATTCTCAAGCTTCCTTATCAGTTCTAGCTTTTGTTCTACACTCAGAGTAACCTTTACCCGCTTGACAGTCTTTTGAGGCTTGGCGGGCATGGTGGCTGGCAATGAAAGTCGATAATAACACCTTAATAACCAGGTAGTCGCACGGCGGGTTGTAAACAAGCTTGAATGACTAGGCGGGAACGGGTGGCGTCACCCGTCGCGAGAGCCACCTACCGGACAAAATTTTAAGTATTCGGACAAGTATGCGTTACGGTACGCACTACCGGACGATCGGACCGGACTCCGGATTGTGTCCGGATTGTTGAAAGTCCGGATTGGTGAAGTCCGGATTTGCGAGGGTCGAGTGTACTTGAATAAACTAATGAAAGCATATGGTCCTCCCGGGATTCGAACTCGGAACATCACAACCAGAACATAAGCATCTATAACCATTACACCACCAACACGGTTAAAGGTTGAATACATGATCACGATTAATATCCATATATCTAACGCCTTCTCTTTCTTCTTGACCTCCTCAGCGCAACGAACCCAAAGGTATCCCCGCTGGTGGCATCACAATTACGGTGGACGGCACAAACTTCGACGTAATCCGGGAACCCAAGATGTATGTCCGCTACAAGGAAACGGAATACACTAGTGTGAGTATTGACACCATGATTGATTGTAGCTTGTGATTCTTTGGTTTAACCCTTTGAGTACCCTGTCAATGAAGGGAGTGCAGGGTGTTAAAAGCTGCAACATCATCAGTTAGTCATTGATTAGTGGTGACTTGAGTGTGTGTTAGTTTATTATTTCTAACCTTATCAATTCTTAGTCATTGATTAGTGGTGACTTGAGTGTGTGTGTTTAGTATTTCTAACCTTATCTATTCTATTCCAGCCATGCGAGGTGAAAAATGCCACCCAACTCGAGTGCAAGTCCCCCGCCCTGGCCATATCCAAAACGGAAGTACTCAACTCCGAGGAAGGTATGGAGCTGGACTACGGGTTCATCATGGACCACGTCAAGTCCGTGAGACACATAAACCGTCACGAAAGCTTCCCGGCCTTCAAAGTGTACCCCAACCCAAGATATGATACCTTTGATGATGAGGGCCAGGTCAGTCAATGTCTACAGGTCTCCCTCACTATCCGATACCGAAATTTACGATATTATTATAGGTTTTTAGGCGTTGTGTTTGGGTTTTGTGCTTGTCCGAGAACTCATCCCTATTTACCCCATAAGTTTTAGGGTTCACTATGCCCCAATTTACGATATTATAATAGGTTTTTAGGTGTTTCGGTTTGGGTTTTGGCTTGTCCGAGAAATTGTTCCCATTTACCCCATACATTTTTGAGTTCACTATACATTTTTTCTATTTAAGATCGGGTTTTCAGGAACATAACCCAATCGTAAATCGAGGGAGACTTTTATTTTATTCTATATTTTGTTCTTGTTATTGGCAAGCCTATCTCATGCCCTAGCAAATCAAGTGACGTGTATAAATAAGGTGTCGGCATCTATAGTTGGTTTTATTTCAGCTGATGGTAAATTGAATCCTTTAGACACTGATTTCTCGATACTGTACTTTATGAAAAATACAGTATATGAATCTACTGTCTCTGTCTCGTATTAATGCCAATTTTTCATAATTAACAACACATTTCGCTACAAAATCTTCATAATTACTGAATAACCAAGATAGTAACATGCCAATTTACCCTCAGCTGGAAATAAACAGCCTATAGTGTGGCAGAAAGGAAGCAACCACTGTGCTCCACTGAGACCATCTCGGGACACCACACCCAGAACATAAGCACCTAAACCATTATAATAATAATAATAATAATAGTTCTTAAAGCTAGCGCATGCTAAGCTAGCTAAGGATAGCTCAATAAGGCCGATTAGGCGTATTTCCATTGGGGTCCTGTACTACTATCCCATCCCTTTGCTCATGAGGGATGGTAACGACTCAGTGCTTGTGAAAAATCTTTAATGCGCCGAGCGTGGGCGCGAACCCGGGCCTTCTGGGTGGAAGTCCGAGACGCTAGTCACTACACCAAGCTACACCACCAACATAGGTTCGAATCCTGGGTGGATCATATGCTATCATTAACTTCATAGGCAGGTGTTTGGTGTTGGGAGTGAAATAAATAAAGTAGATTATTAACATAACATTTCTCCTCAGTTGAAGCTGTACAAGTCCGACTACCTAAACATTAAGGGCGAGAACATAGAAAATGGAGTTCAAGAGATCGACGTGGAGGTGGAGATCGGCGATGAGAATTGCAACGTGACCTCGCTCTCCAGCAAACTACTGACCTGCCGACCACCTCGCGAGCAGCCCGACCCTCTCGGTGATGACCAGTATCCTAAAGTTGTGGTAAGTGGAACTAGGACTTCTTTCTGTGACAAATTTTCACACTTTCACGAACGAATCTAATATAGAAATCTAATATAGCAATTCAAGTCATAGAAATCCAAGAAGTGGATTTGGAACGCAGACAAATAAACAATAAAATAAGGTGGGAGACAAGGAGGGGGGTGAAGGAGAGGGAAAGAGAGATTGCAAGAAATGTGAAAGAGAATCCAAAAATATTCTGGAAGTATATTCAAGAAAAGTTGACAAGAAGAGTAGGTATCCCATTGAGGCAATTCGATGGATTCTCTACCTTGTTTCAATTGATAGGCTTAAAAATACCTAGAGGAACCTTCTTGTTTTCTTTGTTTTTGTTAACCCCTTCAGACTTATATGATGCAGAGGTTGCCAGATTAGCAATAAGAAATAGAGTTCTCTCACTCTTATAATTACCTCTCCAAAATTAGTTTTCTGCCCACAGCTAACTCAAAGACACCTGCAGAGGTTGAAGTAACTAAATTAAAGGTTTCTAAATACCCCTGATGGTAACAGGCTTTAAAGTATCCCTAATCGGCTCAAAATCGCGTCATATGTCTGAGAGGGTTTAGAAGTTTAACCAGACCACTGAGCTCCCCAAAATCCTAGAGGAACTGAGTAAAATTATGCCATGATTTCTTATAATATAGCTAACGCAAAGCTGATTTTATTTTGCGTATATGCAAAGTATAAAGTATAAGGATGTTATACTGTACCGGTAGTAGTCATAGTTAAGGGGGGTCACGTGGTTTTTTCTCTTTTATCTCATTTTCTCTCTTTCTCTGGTTTGTATCCATTCGGCCCCATTCAGCCAACTGTTTTAAGACTTTTATCCCCATCCAGGTGTCGATTTCATCCTGGCGAGCGGTAGCGAGCCAGCATTGTATGGAGAAATCCGGCTTTGCCGGAGAAATTTTTCTATCAAAAAATGTACAAATTTAGCTTGCTGTAAAAAAAAAATATATAGATACTGGCTCGCTACCACTCGCCAGGAAAATATTGAAACCTGGATGGGGGGTAAACGTCTTAAAACAGTACGGGTAGGCTGAATGGGGCCGAATGGATACAAGTCAAAGAGAGAGGGAGAGAAAGAGAAAAAAAAATGAGGTGGGCCCCCTTAACTTTTGTTTTCTTCCACTACAGGTCCGCGTGGGCAACAACCTCAACTTCGACATTGGCTTCCTGAAATATGCCAGCACCTCGGACGTCGGGACCCTCTCCAGACAGCTGATAATCGGCCTGTCGGTGGGTGCCGTGGTGCTGATCTTCATCCTGGTGGTGTGTCTCATTGTCTACCGCCAGAAGAGCAACCAAAACAGTCGAGTCTTGAGGAGCATGCAGGAACAGATGGATGTATTGGAACTGAGGGTGGCTGCCGAGTGCAAAGAAGGTGAATATAGCTACAGTTATTGAGTAGAGTCAAAAGTATTTCAGTGCCGAGCTCTCTTTCGGAGATGAGAAAGACTCCAGCCAGGTCCTATAGTCTATTCATTATAAGTAGGCCAGAAATATTGACCACTAACCTCTAAATTAAAATGTAAAGCTTGCAAACTAAACAAACCAAAACTGGGACAAAGACAATATAAATGCAAAACAACTAATCAAAATCAAAATTTACTAAAAACTCCAAAACAAGTACTGGTACTGTATAGCAATCAAGTTGATATTTCCACCATTTGGCAGCCTTATGAAGGCTTCTGCCCAGTAGGCTGTTGACAAATAGTTTTTAGTAATAATCCACCATTTGGGAAGAATCTTCTAGGGAATAGGTGTGGAAATGTACAGCCCATTTGCTCTTGCCATTTTGAGTTACAGAGGTTAGGGTTTATGATATCTGGCCTACCTATTATGATATCTGGCCTACCTATTATGTACAGGATTTACAATGTAAAACTTGCAAAACAAACAACTAACACCAGAAATTGCAGAATATAAAGACAAATGAAGTTATCAAAATCATTGTGGAAATAACATATCGGAGATTTAACAAGACCGTATTAGGAAAGAAAAATATGAATCCGCCTTTATGCTTCACCCCTAAGTTGAAAAAGATAGGAATTTTTCAAAGTGTCCTCTTATGGCATTTTAACTTTTTGATTTGCGGGGCCTTATGAGAAAAACTCTCCTTAAGGCCCTCGGCATGCACTCGAATTACAGTACACCAGTAAAAGAAATAAAAGAGAATCATCGGTTCATATATAAAATAAGAATATAGGCTAAAGTTACAAAAGATGTGCTTCAATAAAGCATGCACACATATACAGTATATGCACACAACAATCCCAAATTGAATACTCGCATACACTCATACACTTAAGTAAGTATACAAGTAATGCACACAAACAAAGAAGACCTACAGACAGACACAAATCGGAAAAAACAGCACACATCAAAGACAAGCATACTTATATACATTATCTTCAAACAAGCAAGCTGATTGAAATATGACCTGTATTATACGAGACTAAAACAACCTATTGACTATGCTACATGCCATAATTATCTTACCCAATACTTACACACGTTCCCCTTCCTCCCCAGCCTTCGCTGAGCTACAGACTGAGATGACGGACTTAACCAGCGACCTGATAGGAGGCGGGATCCCCTTCATGGAGTACCGCACCTACGCCATGAAGATCCTGTTCCCCAACCTGGAGGAGACCACTGTACTGCAGATGGACAGGCCCGATCTGGTACGTTATATAGTCTGTTTTAGCTGACGGAAAAATTATCATGCCCCCATCTTGATTACTTGGCTATTACAAAGATTTTGTATAGATATATGTTATTAATGATAAGAATGGTGAGATAGATGTGTGGTGTCAAGCTGCATGATAAGATATCAAGTGAAAAGCTAAGGAGAAGGTTAGGTATCCAGAATATCAGTGATAAGATGTGTACTAGCAGGCTTGCATGGTTTGGAGAGGATGGATGAACTAAGTTAGGTGAAAAGATTAAAGTCCATGAATGTTGTTGAGAATTTAGTTGCTATTTTACCATCAGCTGAAATAAAACTGTCTATAGAAGTTATTATAGACCACTGATTAAATAATTTATTGATTAACTTTATTTAGCAAGAATCACACATACAGTATTGTGAAAGGTACAGAGCATCGACATGATTGTGAAATATACTTCTTAACAGAGAACAGAATTGATTGTACCAATCAATTGATTGTCAAGTAAAACTATTATATATTCAAAACATTTATGATCATGGCACATTGGTGACACATACACAGTGGCTAGCCCATTAAAGAATCTCATTTTGTGATTCAATAGTCTGGTTAAACTGCACATTGAAAATAAAAAATATATACTGTATACAGTGACAACTTCAATGTTATTATGTTAGAAAATTCCAGATTGTCTTCTGCCCGACTAACTAACTAACTAACATATTTCTCGTGTCTCCCTCAGTTGCGTAAGGAGAAGGGTCTGAAGATGTTTGGCCAGTTGGTGATGAACAAAACTTTCCTGCTACTCTTTATCAGAACTCTGGAGAGCAACCGATACTTCTCCATGAGGGACAGGTACGGACTAATGTTGGTTGTTGTTGGTTGTTGTTGTAGTTCCCCAGACTGTCTAGCCGAACAGTCCCGAGTCTGGTAGACCGAAGCCGCTTCAGATGCTCGGGCAGAGTGAGTTGAGATCTGTTTCTGAGAGGGCAGTGGGGGAGGGGATCATCAGCCCACAGGCTTGCACCCCCGGACCAATACCCCCAGCATCCACAGCCCCCCTTGCAGTGCCACCTAATGGGCGATCTCGCCAGCACCTAGAAGGAAAAGTAATACAGTAAAAGAGACAGACAGAAACGGTAAAGGTTGGGTAGAGGATGCCAAACCCACTCTGGATAGGATCAGCCTTCACCCATGAACTAATGTTACAGTATTCTTGTTGCTTACATACACCTTAAGACAAAATTCCTGGCCCAATTTATACCTTCGAACAGCAAAACGAAGCTCTTAAAGGTAAGTATTAGGTACAGAATTATTAAGGAGATTCAGTTCCGTTTAAGATAGCTTCGCAAACGATGTAATTATATCTTAGAGGGCCTCGGAGTCAGACGGATCCTAAATTGAGTGGTCAATTTTGTAAGTCCTTGAATAAACTGGAACAAGTTTATCCTTTTTACGGTGGAGAGGTCCGTGTGGAGTGTTTTGTGTATGGCCACCCTCATAAAGGGGAGTAAGGCATCCAGCAATAGATAGATAGATAGTATAGATGGAATTTGTGCTGTACCTTGTATCAGTGCATTACCACAGCACACCGAAATGCCAAAAAAATACCCTCATTGTTCCCTGATTAAAATAGCATTGTATGAATATTCCCATATTCAAAAATATGCTACAGGGGGGCAATGCCTAGTGAGTTAATTGCTCAATAGATGGCATTCCGAGTGTGGGGGATGAGACTGTGAAGCGCAGAGGCGAGGGGGCTTCAGAGATGGGATTGCTTCGAGCCGGGGTGCTTCGCATGTCTCACTCCCTAGACTGGAACAAGACCTCACAGGCCTCACCGTGTTCAGCGGTTGAGTGTAAAGGCTATCAGCCTATGCCCGAGAGGGAGTAGTTGGAATATAGAAAAAAAAAAAAAAAAAAAAAAAAACAGTACATTGAAAGACTAATGTACTGTGCACATGAACACTAATAGCTATGCACCCATTTGAATCTGTATAAAATCCCAATGTAACCCATTTCTCTTTCCAACAGAGTAAATGTAGCTGCCCTGATCATGGTGGCGCTCCAGGGCAAGATGGAGTACTGCTCTGATATTCTCAAGACATTGTTAGCAGAACTCATCGAGAAGTGTATCGAGGGCAAGATTCATCCCAAGTTACTCTTCAGAAGGTGAGTTGGGTCTACCTGCATATAGTCTTGAGGGGAGATTTCCACTTGAGGGAGTTTCTTCTGGACCACTTTTTCCCTCACGTTAAGCCCCATTGCTTTTGAGATAATAAGACGTTCGCCCCATTTGTTTGGCGATTTTTGGAACTTTCGCCCCCATTTCCGTCAATTCTAATGTAAAACTTGCAAAATAAACAAACCAAAAGATCTTTCGTCCCATTTAGGTGTCCATGTTTTCCTGGCGAGCAATAGTGAGCCTGTAATTTTAGAAGAACCGGCCTTTTCTATCGAAAAATGTACAAATTTATCTACGGGGGGGATCTAATGGATGTTTTTTTTTAGTTTGATGGAGGTCTAGGGAGGAAATTAGAAAAGTGATGAATATAATTATGGACAAGAAAGTGAACCATCTCCCCTTAAGGCAGGGTGTCAAATGAAAGCGGAGTCCATTATTTGCATTGTTTATTATTGTAAATGTAAGGATAAAATTGTGGTTTATAGTTCAAAAGACTGTATGTCTTTGGCAGTGATAAAATGGCCAAAACAGAGCTATTTTATGTTGATTTCTTGTATTCCTTCTCACATTCGTTTGTCTTCAGACAAAATTGCTCCGGTTTGACACTGATCGATGGTAATGAGGGGAAATTCATGCCTTTGAAGAGAGCCTAAATCAGATAGAGACCCTGTATAGAACTGTAAAATATCTGGATTGTGAAATGCTACAGTCTTTCATACTTTAACCCTTGTCTTTCGTACTTTGCCAGGGCATTACGTCGGTAATTTGAACTTTGTCTGAAAGGAAGTAGTAAAGTCTGAACCAAATAATATCTATATCTATCTATTTACTCAGGCCCAATCCCCATTTTTCCAATTTTTTTTCTTTTCTTTTTCCCTCATGCCTTTTCCTATTTTTTTTTCTTTTCTTATTCCCTTTTGCCAAGTAAATTTTTTGTTTTTTTAGGAACACTTAAAGAGGGGTTTTACTGCTGGCTTGTAGCTTCAGACTTAACTAATGACATTTTGCTTCTGACAGAACTGAAAGCGTAGCAGAGAAGATGTTATCATCGTGGTTCACCTTCCTGCTGTATAAGTTCCTGAAGGAGTGTGCGGGTGAACCCCTGTACATGTTGTTCCGCGCCATCAAGCAACAGGTGGACAAGGGACCTGTGGACGCTGTCACCTCAGAGGCCCGCTACTCACTCTCCGAAGAGAAACTCATTAGGCAGAGCATTGACTTCAAGGAAATGGTGAGTTTGGGGCCCTTCAACGAAATGGTGAGTTTGAGGTTCTTTAGTTTAAGAGTTTATAGTTTTCACCTTTTTATTTCTATCTCACTATCACGATCTGCTACAGTTTATATCTTTAACATTAGCCTACTAGTTTTTCAGAAAATTATATTATTTTGGACAGCGTATTAGTGTGATTTCTTCAATCAGGAGAATTTCACCATGTATAATATTTGGTAAACATATGTCCAGATGTTTAGCCTACTGTAAATACCGGGTATTTTTTTCAATCCACAAATGTTCTAACTTCCAACTATTTTACCATTACTGTACTGTATATACATACAATGGTTTAATGTCCTTCTATTATCTAATTCATATTTTTTCACCAACCAACTTCACTTCCAAACTCAATTAATGAAATCAACAAATACATGTGACACTCCAAGGACTCGAACCTAGGATACTCACACCAAAATTCCGTGCATTTTTGCATTACGCTATCAAACTCCTCTTCCGTAGACTGTATACGTGAAGATGTGCAACCTGTACATGGGTGACGAAGAGGGAGGAGAGACCCCAGTGAAGGTCCTGGACTGTGACACCATCAGCCAGGTCAAGGAGAAGAGTCTGGATGCCATCTACCGATCATACCCATACTCACAGAGGCCACGACGGGAGGACCTCGACTTGGAGTGGAGAACTGGAACTTCTGGTTAGTTTATCAACATTTTGTAATTTTTCCCTCTGTTTTTTGGACTTAGTCAAAGGACCAGGATGATAATCTGAACAGGACATTAGGGGAGGAATAAGTATACCCCATTCTTAACATTAATCATCAATTACAAACCCCAATGTACTTAAATAAACTAATGAAAGCATATGGTCCTCCCGGGTCCTCAGGGCTTCAAAAAGAATCTACACCTTATACCCTACAATGTTCCTGACCAAGCCCTGTTGACCCTCATATCCAAACAGTTCTCCATCCACACCAACATGTCCATAATGTCCAAGAAGTTCCACAACTTAGATTTTTCCATACAGGTATTCTGATCCTATTTGAAGTGAAGACGTATGGTACTGATCTTAAGAAATATCCCCATATAAAGGCTCTGCCCTATCTATTGAGTTGTGTAATCAAAATTGTATGCTAAAACGTAAAGAGCTAATACAATATTTGTTTTGATTATTGAAAAGGAGATTAGAGTCTTCTTGTACTTTTGATATTTTTCTATTTGTGTTTTAAGTGTCATCTAGTACTTTCAGAATTTCTAATCTAAATTAATTTTTCTTGAAACAGGTCGTCTTATCCTTTATGACGAGGATACAACCACTCGACCGGAAGGGGGCTGGAAGAAACTGAACACGTTAGCCCACTACAACGTGCCAGACCAAGCCCAACTAACGTTAATCCCCAAACAATCATCTATCTACAACTACATGTCCATAATGTCTGACAAAAGCGACAAGGGCCACCACCACCACCACCACAAGTACGAGACGCTCAACATGAACAAGTACACGTCCGCCAGCCCACCACTCTCCCGGGCCACGTCGCCGCTGAACCACGACAATGAGGCGGGGGTGAAGGTAGGGGCCAAGGTAAAGTAGAGACGCGAGGGGAGGACACGAGGCGCAGGTTACAACTGCACTCCTTTGACCCTTCTTGGTTTTCGTTTTATGAAGTAATAATTTGTTTTTCCTATGGCTCTTCGCCAGGTGTAGTTGTCATTACTAATTTACAAATTCATGAATATATACCATTACTTTCCACTTTAATGTATAATTTAAATTTTAAAACTTGCAAACAAAGTCAAACCAAAACTGGGACAAAGACAATATAAAGTCAAAACAACATATCAAAATCGCTATGTGGAAACCTGCCCTGGGAGCCCTGCAAACACCAGGAGTATGACCACAATCGATGGGTGAATTATTATGTTTTTTACACCAACCAACTTCACATCTAAACTCAATTCATTAAATCAACAAATACATGTGGCACTCCGTAGACTCGAAAACCCAGACGTATCTCATTGTACAGCTACGGCTTTAACTCTAACTAGAGAAGAGGATAAAAAGAGGATCTTTGTTGCATGGTTGTCGTCTTTTGGGTTTATCTAAGAACACACTTGAACAATGGCACCATAGACAGTCATTCCTCTTTCCTTCTCCCTCTGAATCAAGCTCACTGGAGGGAAAGTGGTTATTCTTCATAATGTTTAAGTATAAAGACTAATTATAATGTAAAACTTGCAAAATAAACAAACCAAAACTGGGATGACACAAGATAAACACAAAGGAACTAATCAAAATTGCTATGTGGAAATATTGCTTAATAAAATGAAAAAATCCTTCTTCACTGCACCTTGCCATAATTCACTGCTAAAAAAGAGCCATAAATGTATAAAGTGTAAAACTTGCAAAACAAACAAACTAAAGCAGGAACCGCTCAATATAAAGAAAAAAGAACTTCTCAAACTGTAAAACCTGACAAAAAAACAAAAAAACAGAAACTGCACAATATTAAAACAAACAAAACTTTAAAAAATCAAATTGTGGAAATAATGTATTGAAAAAATAAGAACCTGGTGAAGATGCCATATGTATCCTAGACTTAGAATATTTGCATTGCTTCAAGTATTATATTTCAAAGACTGTTTTTTTGTTGACCATCAATTTATATACTGAAGATAGTTTACATTATTATATTATTTGTTTTAAAGTGTTTCTCATAGAATTTTCACTAATATCTTGAAACATCTTGAAATACCTATATATTCCCTTTTCTCCTTAAAAATTACTGTATATCCATGTATTTTTTCCCTTGATATAAACTAACCACATCATTCCATAATTTATCGATGCTATATATTCTTTTTCTCACATTTGATCTTCCATGGATATTTCCAAGATCAATTTTTCCCACATTTTATAGCATACCCTGGACTTCTCTTTTTTATTTCTTATTTTTTTATCAGCAAACTTCATCCATCCATATATTACTGAAGAATATAACTAACTGACAACTATACCCTGTTCCAAACAAGTAGGCCAAAACTCTTGAACATTAACCTCTATAACTCACAAACGACTAGAGTAATACAGCTAGCATTTCTACCATCTAGGAAGTGTCAGTCAGGGAATAGGTTTGGAAATGTGCAGCCCATTTGCTCTAGCCCCTTTTGAGTTAGAGGTTAGGGTTCACAGTATTTGGCCTACCTATTTGGAACAGGGTATAACTACAGTATAACTAAATTTTATGATCTCTAACTAATAGCTATTTTTGTTACTAATTCCTGAATAACGGTATTTATTTATGAACCTATGAGATTGTAAAGTAAGATAATGATCTAGGTTTACTTAAGCAAATTATAATCAAACAAATAATTGGGTTGACTACATAATCCATGAAAATAGATTTCTTTTAGTGATTCACAACAGGACCAAAGGGGTAAGATTGTTCATGTCAAGGGGGCATTCTTAAAACTCGCTTCCATACATTGAGTCCGTTGGAATTAATACAGGTCTCCCTCACTATCCGATGGCCTGATTTACAACATTATTACTGTATACTGTAGGTGTTTGGGTTGGTCCCAGAACGCATCCCCATTTACCTCATTAATTTTAGGGTTTGCCATATGATTTTTCTATTTAAGATCGGGTTTTCCGGAACGTAACCCAATCATAAATCGAGGGAGACCTGTATGTAAAACTTGAAAACATACAAAACATAACCAGAAACTGCCACATATTATAGACAAATGAACTTAACAAATTCACTACGTGGAAATAACAACTTGAAGATTTACCAAAACAAAATTATGAAAAGAAAAGAAAAATACTAGTTTTTAGTTGTTGTTGATTAGGGAACAACAACAACAACAACAACTAAAATCATATATAAATCAAGTAGGCCTACTTTAGTTAACTTTACAGAGATACTGCAGGCGGTCGTGTAGCATGGAGTTCATCTATTAGGTGACCAAGGCAAAGCCTTGCAAAACAAGGAACTGCCTTTCAAATGATGATCAATAATATTGAGAAGTGAAGGAGATAGAAAGTACTTTTCATACAATGTCTCAAAAGTTGAAAAGAAAAGGTTATTACAAACACTGGACTAGCAAGACTGTTGTACTTTGCGACGTTCACAGTTACTGCTATCAATGAACTGGACTGCTTTTAAGAATGCTACCCCGATTATTTAGCCTGGCACAAATCCATAATATGGCTGGCATACTCCACTTTGCAGTATTGTATTGTAGCTCATCATTACCAGCAGCATTAAGCATTATTTTTGCCATACGCCACGTTGCTATATTTTTGGATGACAGTAGTTGCATGTTGACCAGTCGCAGCATTTTAGAATCTCAGAAGCACCTTGAAAGTTCTTGAGTATGATGAGGCCATCTTTCATTTCATTCTGGCTATTGTTAGACAATTTTGTGCAACTTGAGGAGGATCTGTGTGGTTGAGATATTCATGGAGATAGTTTTTACTCTTTGGATTCCATAAGGTCCCTCTTAAGCCAAATGAAATAGTTTCGATATTGCCAGAATCAAACGTAGAGTGCATCATCACATTAAAGCACCTTTATAAAGTTCTTGCCTCTGCCTCAGTAACCTGCTCTTGTGGATACTCGCGTCAAGATAGGGACAACTTGGCTCTCTTAGTCTGATGACGATGTATAACTTTTAATTCCGATTCCACAAGATTATACAGTATTGATTGTAGGAAGGACTTCTATGAGCTTGAAGCTCAATCATTTGACTCGGAGAAGTCATCGGTAAAACAAACAAAAGTAAAGCTCTTTTCAGCAGCTTTGGTCTTGCAGCTTCAGAATTAAACTTTTATAAGAATTGGCACATATAATAATCTACCACCAGTGTAGTTGCCGATACAGTGGAAGATTTTGATAGTACTGAAATGTTGGTAAAGCAAAATTGACGATCAAAAGCTTACATATTAAGTATAGCTACAGAATGCTGTTGATCTTGCCAAATGTTGGATCTCCATTTTCCTTCCGAGGCCGAAATGAGTCAAAATATCTACGTCATCAGACTAAAGGCAACAACTAGTAATATTAATATTCATTTAACTTCAGGAAACCCTTACCAAGCTGAATGAATAGAAACACCATTTGAGAAAAGGCACTTTAATGACAAAGTTTCGCACATAAACTCTTTAGGTCAAATGTTGTAATTTGCTCCTCAAGTGGTGTTTCTATTAATTTTGTCAACTTTTCGAAGTTCATTATGCCAAGCTGAATGAAACTGATCAATAGCCAAAATTAAATATAGCAGACATCACGAATAAGAAATAGATATAGATATAGACTCATCCCAATTAAGACTTTCCATTTGAGGATGACAGTACTGTATATACATTTTTCTAGCTGCCTCCAGGCAATTTTATTCAGCTTAGCAATGATCTATAACCCACCAACACTTCAGTTTAGTGTCTGGTGTTTGAGACGCTGTACTCAGAAACTATTTGAAACTTTAAGTCTATTGCAAATTATAAAAATGGATTGTCATAGAGGAATTTCAATCATTTGCCATTCAATAAAGAGGAAATTTCAGCCCAAAAATAAATTATTTTGTTTGTTGTGGCACCCCAAGCATTTCTACCAGACATCTTATATCTATTAACAAGATCATTTTAATATTTCTAACTTCTAATTGCACATCTCGGCAGAAGTTAACACAGACAAAACCAATTCAGTAAATTGTTTGTTGTCCCTTTTAACCGTTAAAAATACACTTAATTATTATATTTTTTCACCAACCAACTTTATTTCTAAACTCAATTAATGAAATCAACAAATACATATGGTACTCCAAGGATTTGAACCTAGGATACTCACATTGAAAAACCTTGTATCATACCCTCTTGTCTTCTTGAAGGGTGGCGCTTAGAGCTATATTCTCAGTCAATGCACAACCCAACCAATCAAGAACACCGTTATGCAGTATGGGGGTTTACTAGTTTTACAGTCTTCCAGTTTGTAAGCTGCATGATGTCAACCTTTGTTAGAAGCTTCATGATCGACCAATCAGAATGACTCCCAACCTTTGTTATTATAATGTAAAACTTGCAAAATATCCAAACCAAAGCAGGGACGACACAATATAAAGGCAAAAAAGTAATCACTTCGGTACTTTGGTCCGATCTCAAAATAAAGAACCTGACGCCCGAGGGAGCCCATAATAGGGGCGCCCCGCCTGGAATGCTGCCATTTAGGACATAGAACTGAAACCATACTATCTGGGGATCAAATGGTCTTTATAATTGTATGCATACCATGATTTCATAGGCCTCATAGATAGGATGGATCATAATCATTATCAGAAAAAGTATAGTGTAGGGACTGAGAATACAACTCGATATACGCCATTAGGAATCTGTGCTCACCATACACACACACATTGTACTAGACACAGTTAGACTTATTTTACCATATGTTACCCCACTCGACACTTTACCATATTCCCTGAAATATATCTAAGACTCTCTTACCTTCTCTAGGTATTCATACTCCCAAAGACCTCACTCTATGCACTCGAAGACCCCATGAAACCCACACTCGACCCACTGAGACTACGTACCTAGTTAAGACTCCAAACTAAGACTCTATTCATCTCTGTAGGTATGGCATTTAGTCCGACAGCAAGAATCGGATCATCGGGAAGGAGAACGCACCAACAAGATGGTGTCCGAAATCTACCTCACCCGCCTCCTCTCCACCAAGCTGACCCTACAGAAGTTTGTGGACGACCTATTTGAGACGATATTCAGCACGGCCCACCGCGGCTCCGCCCTGCCTCTCGCCATCAAGTACATGTTCGACTTCTTGGACGACCAGGCGCTACAACATGGCATCACTGATCCAGAGGTAAGGAGGATTGCGGGTAATTTACTATCTTACTTCCAATCATGGTTAGGAGGTCCACTTACAGTAGTGTCCTTATCTTTCAGATTAATCAGTGGAGATCCTGTTCAGGATTGTGAAACTCCTTAATCTTGTAAACTTAAATATTAGTCACTAGGGTGATAGTCTGAGGCTGACATAGAGCGTCCATATTTTTCTCAATGTTTAGGACTACTGTATGTCCAAAAAAGATACTTCTGGATTTTAATACTGTATATCCTTTGGACTCTGTCCACAAGAGAGGAATAAAATCCAAACTGGATACCTAGTCTTTCAGTTGCACATTTTCAGAAACTGTGATAAACTATTAAAATGTCTCTATATATATTAAGGGTATTGGACGTGCATTCTTGTATTTACTCACTGTTTATCTCTCCCCACCAGGTTGTCCACACGTGGAAGAGCAACAGTCTACCTCTGCGCTTCTGGGTCAACCTCATCAAGAACCCCAACTTTGTGTTTGACATCCACAAGTCCAACATCGTGGACGCCTGTCTGTCCGTGGTGGCCCAGACCTTCATGGACTCCTGCTCCACCTCAGACCACAGATTAGGTTAGTAGGATTGCAACATTTTGTCTTGAGATATATTTAATTATCTTTTGTATTGTACTCAATAATTTGTTCATGGTATCATAGGCTGTCAACGTCTGAATCTTATTGATATGTATATTGTTAGATACATGGTCTGTTAGCATCAACTTTGGCTATGAAGTATAGTCATATAATATGCCTCTCTTGGTTGAAGCAAATCCATCAACCATTCTCATTGGACGGTAATTTTGTAGCATCTCCCCGCCTCGTCTCGCACCCACACACTTCTCTGGAGTTGGCTCGCCATCGAGCGATAAATCTATATATATTTACTTAACATGACGTTTTGTAATTGGATACTTATCTTGGTCATTACAAAATCTACTGCAGATGAATTTCCTCTTCTATGTATGTGGATCACTGTCTTCAGCTTACTAAATCTCAATATCCTCTCATCACCACAGGGAAAGATTCACCTAGTTCGAAGCTGCTGTATGCGAAGGACATCCCCATCTACAAGGAGTGGGTAGAGCGCTACTATGCTGACATCAAGATCATGCAGCCGATTTCTGACCAAGACATGAACGCTATGTTGGCGGAAGAATCTAGGGTATGTTGATTGTAATGTATATATTAGAGGGATACAATATATATAAATGATTGTGAGTCGTAAATTTAGTGTACTGTATGTTTTTTTAGGATACGGTATGGGGAGTGGGATTGTGAGATAATGTTTTAGTGCCATTTAATATATTATATGTTGATCACACACGTATACAGTAGTTAGAGAACATAGTTGAGGGTTTGTATTTGCCTCACCAACACAACAAGAATTTTGGTGATGATACAAACACTCGCCAATATTCGGCAACACAGTTTAAAAACATTGTACAACACACGTTACTAACATTTCTTGATTTTCTTCCCCCAGATGCATGCGACGGAGTTCAACAGCCTAGCAGCGTTGGCGGAGCTCTATAGTTACGCCTTCAAGTACTCCGACCAGCTCACCTTGACGCTCGAGGAGGACGAATTCTCCACCAAGAACCGTCTCGCGTATCGACTCGAACAGGTATGATCGCTTTTGAAGTTCAGAGCCTTCTAGGGTTTTATATCTTGCACAATACTTGCTAATTTTGTTCTTGTGCCTAATTCAAAGCTTTAATTAATCTTCATTTATATATAACTGTATAACCACAAGTATTATTGTGTCATATCTAACCTAGATCAATACTTACTCTTCCACTATGTATAACATTACACCTTGACTATTATTTTCTTATAGCTAACCCAGATCCTTAAATATTTAACCATACTTATCATGATCCTATTACCAAACCTGTTTCTTTATTTATATGAACCTTACTTGTACCTATTATAATCTTGTAGGTAACCCAGAACTTTATCGGATCCTCCGCAGGTACACTCAATCATGACGTCGGACCAGGACTGACAGAACGCCCCCCCGCCAGGCCCAGACCACCACCCTCAGCCCCCTACGACTCAGCCTCCTAATTCACAACAGCAACAGCAACAACAACAACAACAACAACAACAACAACGAGGACAAGGGCAATATTCGCCCCCAGGAGGACCCTACGGCGGTTCACCCCCTCACCACGGCTACCCCGGTGCTGGTCCATACGGGGTTTCTCCCCCCCAAAGCGCCTACGACGGGGGGCAACAGGAGACCATGTTCACCTATAGAGGTCAAGGTGGGGGTCAGAACCAGGGTCAAGGGCCCGGGGAAGGAGGAGGTGTTGACGGGAGTGTATACGGGCTGTACGGTGTGCCCCAACACGCCCGACTCTCACCCGGGGCGTACGCTTCAGGGCAATTCCCTGGACGACCACCCCAACAGGTTTACGAGTTCGAGTATGAGGAGCCTCGATTCACCTGAGGCCACCCGAATCCCCCAAATCCCTGCGCCCCCCCGGTCCCCCCACGCCCTGCCCCGTCTCTGCTCAATGTTGTGGGTTTGGTGGGTTGCGCCCATCCGGACGGTGACTTAGTGGCAACAGCGGGGCCCCAGCTCAGTGTTGAAGGGCCCTTGCTCGACTCTAGCCAAGATGAATTGAGTCAAAGCCAGTCAGAATCGAGTCTTGGCTGATGAGAACAGACTTTAGGCCAGTTAGAAAATACGAGTCTTAGCCAGTCGTAATATCAGAATTAGGTTAATCTGAATTGATTCTAGGCTTTATGAGAAGTGAGTCTATGCTAATCAGAATGGAGCCTAGGCACATCAGAATAGACTAGGCCGATCAAAACAAGATCTAAGCTAATCTGTATGGCGCCTAGGCTGATCTGAACACATTCTAGGCCAGTCGAATGGGAATCTACGCCCAACAGAACAGACTCCAAGCCAATCAGGACAGACTCGAGGCCAAAGTCAGACACTAATACAAAAATCAGCCAGTGCTGGGATTCTACGACTGGCTTTATCGAGTGCTTGGCCGGTGGGACTGTAAACGCGAGGCCAGCCAGTCGCTCGGCCCGGACAGTTGAGTAAGCCACAGTTCACTAAGCCACTCCTCACTACTCTGCCAACCCTGAAAATAAGTACTACCCGGCTTAATACCCAAGTGGGGACCTCCTTGCCGTAGTGACCGGTCGACGAAGGTTATGATTTCATGATTAAATTTGGACTCGGTGATCAGGTTTAACTATTATTACGACTACTCAAGATTAAATTTTCACTGTTTCTTGTGATCTAATGAATTTATTACGGTATATACATTAAAGTTTGACTTGTCTCTGGGAGTATGATCTTACGGAATATCTAGTTATTTACCATACTTTACAATCCTTTAAAATCACCTCGGAACTTAATATTCACTATAGGCCTACTCTTTGAACCGAGATATACAGTTTTACACCTGCAAAGAAAGTATATTATTATCAAAGGAGTATCTGATTTATGATATTATTACTCGCAGTTCCTTCAAAATGATATCTAAAGCACAAAAATCCCTATCTTTATTACTGATACACTGTAAGGATAGTAATTATACGAATATATACGTTTTCTTACATTTTACCTAAAAAAAATAAAGCTATGAATAAAAAAAAAAAAAAAAAAAAAAAAAATATTAAAACACAAAAATCAGTGAATAATTAATGATAAGGATTTACCAATACCGGTAATATATGAATGTCTAAACTTTCTTGAACAAAAAAATTGATTAAAAGACAAAAAATCGGTGATTAAATTAATTAACGCTTAGGATTTACCGGTAAATTATAAATGTTTAAATTTGTGTACACCCTGGCCTCCCCAAACCAATTGTTCTTCGTCGATCTGTCACTCCGGCACTGAGCTTCCCCAAACGTGACTGTTTGAAAGTTGACGAAAATGTCCTGCATCCGTGATGATTTTGTCCGTTTCGTAAGTAAAAAGAAAAATGAGATTCTCTTGGTGCTGTATCATGTGTGTGCAATGTCAGGCTGAAAGTTTCCGAGTGCTACTACTATGCTACGAAATAGGACGGAAAACATGTGAACGCGTAACCAATAAACGTTTTATCGAAGACAATTTAGCACTCCACGCGGTGCTCGGTAACAGTATCTTGCGTTTAGGCATCATGTTAGACTATTTTACAAACGCTCATTTGTTCCCCATTCTCATCCCTCTTATGCCCACAAGTCTTTTTGTACAATCGCGGGCACAAGTAACTGGTACACGGCCTGAGGAGGACAAACCCGAGACCGTGAACATTGGTTACCATATTTCCTGTTGTGTAAGACGTGCCTAGTATGGAAATGTTGGAGAAAAATTGTCATTACCCTTGCCACTGAAGATGCAAGGCTAATTTTCAAGGCATTTTTTTTTTGAGGTATAAAAGTTAATAATAGCCGCTATCTGAAATGAGTAAGATACAGGGTTAATTATAAAGGCAAATTGGAGGGTTAAAGTGCGTCCTATACAGCAGGAAACACGGTAGCGAAACACACCAAAACTATCTTCTTGTTCCAGTGAAGTGTTCTCGAGTAGTTGCAACAGCGTCCGTGTGTCAAAGTCATTCGTCATAATGTGTACTGCTTACCTGTGCTTGCAATATCTTAGCATCTTCTCTTTTTTTACAATTTTATCCCCCTTTCGTCTTCCATCAAGGTTATTGTGTCGGCAGAAATGGAAGATTCAGCGACGGTTTGATTCCTCCCTTCTCTCACTCTTGCGCCCAGACCCACACCCAACAGATACATGTATCGATGGGATCCTTTAATAAAGGGCTTCACAACAGACAGAAGGATTCTTTTACTACAAAGCGATCCACGCCAGCCACAGATATGGGATCCACCTGGAGGGGATACTGCAGTCAAGGATTTTTACATGTGATCCAACTATATATGACTGCAGAAAAGGTTTTGGTTTTATGTGTGTTATTGTATGTGATGCACCAAAATTAATGGAGATAGTAAGATTTTTTATATACAGGATCAACAAGATGTGGGATCCAGCTTTAGAAGAATTTTTACTAAGGATCATTGACGAGAGAATGTTCTTATTCCAATAACTAGTATCTTTTTCATGATTCTTTCTCTTTCTTTAATGATTTTAAATTAATCTGTGTCACTCGATCAGAACCGGTGAACAATTTGTGAATGTCATATGATTTGATGCTTAACTTAGGATAACATTGGAGTGTGTTAGTTACAAAACCGCCAAAATTTTGTGGTGTTCGAAAAACTCCTTCAACGCCCTCCCCTCTACCCATTTGTGAATAAGGCATAAGATTAGGGATTTTTTATACTTGAAAGAGTTGACTGTTACCTTGTGTATCACCCCTCAAACCGTTTTCTGTGAGATGCGTCCGACTTCGAGCTGTCGTCAAGAAAAATTACCGGTTGTCACGAAGGGTCCGCAATGTCATTTTTCTCCCGTGGTTTAAAACACAAAATGTTGGTTCATGTTATCACTTCATCAAATACTTGCGTGGAGTAGATTATGCTGTGGACACAAACTATTTTCATGTACAGTAGAAGAAAATGCCACTTTCATTATTCATTCTGTTAATCCATTAGAAATCAAAGAAAGAAGAGGTAAGAGAGAGAAATTAGTGAGGTACCGGGTATCGGGAGAAAATGGTGCGCATGAAACATTCCACTCAGGCATTCTCCTTTCACAAATCTATCCTTCAAATATACAACTCTTAATTCTATGAACCTTTGAGCTTTACTCTTTTAAATTTTGAAGCTTTCTCCTTTTGTAAATGTCTCTTACTAGGCAACATAACTTCTATAATAATTATACCCTTGTGTGTTTTCCTCTCTGTATCTTTATTCGAGCTTTCCCTGGAGATACCTTAAATAACTGAAAATATAAAATGAGGAAGAGGAAGACTAAGAAGAAGAGAAAGAAGTAGAAAAGGAAACTGAAAAATTAGCAAATTAATTTTGTATAAGAAGGCAAACTTCATGGACCTTGTAGACAGCCGATTAATTTTTCTTGACTTTGGCCCTTTCACGATCACAAACCAACCCAACCACATCCACCCCACCATAGACAAACAACCACAACCAATGTGTAGGAGAAAATCCTTCACTTAACTCTGTGACTCGGACCCCAGGCTCTTGCAACAGCATTGGATTGTTTCATTACACTCCCATGCTGGAAGGTCTGAAGTTCGATTCCCACCAGTAGGCGAGGGTCTTTTTCCAACGCGTGTATGTGTTCTCTCACGGAAGTCCCCCAAAGAAAACCAACCAACGTGGACAGTTCAGCAAACCTCCATACATAGTGTTTATAATGTGTCGTCACGTGGGCATGTTTCCGGCGTTTTTACTAGCCAATATTCTATCTTGGTTTGTAATTCTAGGGTTAAAAGATCGAAGTTAGTACAGGTTGATTAATTTCCTCTAATCGCACATTAATACCCGGTGTTGATGACGATCGTACATAAATCAGGTAATTGTTGGCAAAGTCAGCGAATACATTGTGAAAAATGGAACCAGAATCGGTAGCATGCTAGAAAACTCGCTGGAAAACTGCCCATGTGGCGCCACCATTAGAGTGTCGTCGCAAGAGAGGTCTTCTGATTATCACCGCCCGACACACATCCTCTGCATTTAAAGGTAGATTTTCACGAACACTTGTTCCCTCAATTTTTTTCAGCAACTCTGGTCTGGCAGCTTCTGATAAATTACTAGAAGATGGTGGGGTTTGTAGAACTATACCGCCTTCGCAACCCTTCATCCCAATTAACAAAAAATAAGTAAATAGATAAATAATAGAAATGTGTCTTGTAATTATCAGTAAGTGTGAAATGTTTCCAAAAGTGTTGCCAGAATACAGTTGTTGTTGATAAGTTATTGAAACAAGTGCTGGTGTGTAATCAACCTAACCGGATAAAGGGATCATCTGTACCCAGCTGGGAGGTTTTATGTCTGGAGGCGACGCACTCAATAAGATTTCATTGACCGGAGTGAAGCCAGGTAGCCCCAATCTTGGCGGCCATCTTGGTAGAGGCATTATGCTATCATATCCCACTAGCAATATCTGTGAGATCAAATGCCTCTACTGTGCATCTGTAAATGATCAATAATAGACGCTATTCAATCGCCAGTATGATCAATCTCCGCCAGGCATTTGTTAGTGGTCAGTGATTGGTGGATGGAAATATACTGGTGTTATCTATGTATATACTGTAGTGATGAGCTAAGCGTTTGAATGTGGCAAGATGGCCGCCATGGCTTCATTCTCGGTCTCTATTGCTGCCTCCATATGTACAACCTCCTTGGTGGTGATCATCATGCTCTTTTTCAAATGCCGTATAGTTTGCCATATAAGACGCAACTTGGAGAAATACCTAGTTAAAATAGTTACTACCTTTGCTGTGAAAGAAGTAGGGCTAATATAAAACAAATAATATTGACTCTTTCAACCAGATGACTCCAAATTATGTTTTATTCTTGTTTTCTACCGATAAATTTTGCTGAACTTCCTAAAGGTCAGTCAGAGTTGAAGGGTATATCGACACCGTCCTTAGCCCTTTGATTCCCAGAGGTCCTTCCTAAGCGGAGTAAAATTACCTTGCTTTAGCAGTAATGAAATAAAGAAACGGTTCTCTGATTGAAGCAGTGAAAGGTGCGTCTTATATGGCGGGAAGTACGGTACAGGCTTACGTTGGCCCGAGATCCTATATTACCAAGTGCATTGACTTCTGCCGCTCTGTTTACTGGGGGCCATTTTTACAGTCCATTATTTTTGGGTTAGTATGCTACAGAACAAGTGATGCTGGCTTGTATATCACTATTTTTAATGCATTATTCGTTAGCAATTCTTTTGCAAATGATTCTCCTTGAACTTTGTGAATAATCATCATAGTTCCGACTGTATCATCTTCTCCAAGGCAAGAAACCAACTGGTGTGAAATTCGGTTCTGTAATTGCTAATCTGAAAAGTGTGTCTGGAGAAATGGCCCTGTGTCTACAAGTATCATTATTTCATAGTGATCGACATTATAAATATAAAAAAATTAAAAAAAAGTAAAAAACAAAGATGTTTCAAGTTTTCATGTGATATTTTACGTGTAAATAACCGTGAGCGCGTGACTGTCTGCGCAAATACCGTTACTGCCATGTTGCCATGTGTGTGTGTATGCAAGTGTGCGTGCGTGCGAGTGTGCGTGTGCGCCAAGGATGGGTAAAAAATTCAACAAGTGTGTGTATTGTCTTGGTGTTCAATGGACCTGCTTTTTTTGGAACATATTTTGCTTGCATGGTGGTCAAAGTAAGAGAAAAAAGGTAATTTTTTTATTAAAAGCTCTGTGTCTCTTCATGTACATTATATATATATATCTAACTATCCCCCTCATAAATAAAGCGCGGAACTTTTTCTCCGAGAAGTGGAAAAAGAGGAGATGGAGAAGGGAGAAATAATACTAACGACACGATATTCGCCACTGCATTCATGTTGCCATATGCCCTTAAAATCGCCATAAAACTTCTGACACCACCATCCCAATATCACCAGAAACATTAGATTTAAAGGGAAAAACCTCCATCCGGTTTTATATTCCGGTTGATATTGAGAGTACTCGTGTCGAGATTGGTGGTGATTCATTGGGTTAATGACGATAATTCAGCGGAGACAGTTAAACCCCTCTCTTTCAAGCACCGGATCTCCTGAAACTTAAGGTGTCCAAACTAGGTATCTGGTTCAGTCGAGGTAATTGTCTGAACTATGACATTTCAGTCCTGACAAATCCCTATCTCTTTCGGACAATCGAAAATACAGAGATATACATCTGGCCACCCTAATTCGGACAATGTATGTACTATCAACATTTTGCATTTTTGGGCAAGATCTCTCCCCTCATTGATATGAAGAAGAGCATTTTTAAATATTTGTTGACGTTCGTAGCTTCCTCCCTTCCCCTTCTCCTCGCCAAGTTTGTTTATTCAGCGGAAACTCTTGTATTATATTGTGTTCTGGTGGAGTGTGCCAATGAGTCAGGGAAGGAGAAGATGTCGGGCGCCCCTGTTCATCAGAGGGTCGCTTCTTTTACCCGGGTCAAGGTACCCTTGTATCTGTAAAAATAAAAAGAATATTATCAGTCGGGCAGGTTGCGTACGCACTGCCTCGCGTTAGTCGTGTGTACGCGTTGACGCAATGATTGTGTACGCGAGGCCGTGTGTGTGCCAGGCCTGCCTGTGTGTATGTAAATCGCTCCATTGATTGATTGATCCTCACCCTCAGTTCTATCGGCCAGGTTGGCAATGGCTTCCCTCGTCTTGCCAAAACATGAAAATACACCTGTGATATTTGTATCATAAAAGACTATGATTGTTAATTAGAACTTAGTGAAGTAATTATGGATATCTAATCATGCATTTTACCAAAGCAGTTCCCTAATTAAGAACATGGTTTCAGGCTTTTAAATATGAAAGCATTAACATGGAGGCCGAATCATGCATTTCACAGACAAATATCTGCATTACAGGCACGGTTTCATGTTTGAGCAAGGCGAAGGAACCCATTTTCAACTTGGCGGAATATCTCATGTATTATACAGTACTGTAACACAGCCACGCCCTCCCCCGCCCTCCACTCCCTCCCCCACAACAATTTTACTCGACTGAACTGAATGAAGGAATTGGATGCAGGTTTTTTAAACATATGAGTAATTTTATCTTTTTAAGGCCGGCTCCCCTTGCCCGACTCAGCCGAGGGTTAGGAGAGTCGAGTATGGTGTCGATGAAGGGTTCGGTGTCTTTGAGCTTTTTATAAATACAATACTGCCACGCAAAGTGCAGTGGTTTTTTGCAATAAAAAAAGAATCAGTGTCTCTATGTCTTTTTTATATGTATTTTTTTTTTTTTTTTCTACATAGGGTGTATCAAATGTTATAATAATTATCATCCGAGATAGCCTTGTCGAAGCTGTAGGGGCGCCGCGGCGGTGGTGGTGATGCGGTAAAGGGGAACAGGAGGTGGTGGATCGTGAGGATATCAGCGTGCGGATTTTGCTTTGGGTCGTTTTGTATTCTTAAATCTGGATTTTCCGTCTGTCACTTAGTCTCTTAGATTGTACTGCCTCTTACTCTGTCTACTTTGTCTCTCTCCTGCCCAACATGTTTATCTTTAACTTCATAAATTCCTATTTTTTACAATTTTGTTTATCCCCAACCAGCACTAACTATTCCCTTGCCAACTCTGAACAAGTATAATTTCTCAACGTAGCGCAAACTCTCAGCAGTCTTTCTTAATGTTATCCGGTTTCAGTGCCAGTGTGCCGCCATTAGGCAACTTGGACTATAGAACTCTCCAACACCCTTTAGGTTTATCTCTCTAAACCTTACAATCCTGAATAGTGAAGTTTTGCCACAATGCTGCTCCACCATGTAATTTTTCCCTGCCAGCTTCTCTCACCTCTTCAGTTTCTATTTTCACTTCTGCAGCGCTGTCAGCACAATCTTTGTATATCCTATATTTTAGCTCTGTTAGCACAATACATCTTATTATTAGGACTACCTGGGTTTTGGTCACATTTTCCAAATATTCTTTACTCCTCCTGTTTGCACAATCTGGTTTTTTCTTTTCCTAGAACTGCCGGTATTTTTTTTTTGTTTTTGTTTTTGTTTTTTTTTCCCCATCTATTCCAAATATTCTTCCTGGCACAACTATTATACTTGCTCCCGAATCAAACTATGCATTTCCGCCACTGGGTCCTCCTACTCCCTCGTCAACTCGCGCCCCTCCTCCCACCCACCCATGCCATCACCGCCGCCGCCCCCGCCGCTCTCATGCCAGTTGATGACGATGTGTTGGCGTTGTGAAGGTTGACAAGCCTGGGGGGAGAACGCTATAAAGAAACCTATGACTGTAATGTACGTTGTAATACGCTTTTTTTGGCTATTTGGTTTGTATTACGGTCAATATTCAGTACTCGATGTTACATGAATCGGTCTACAGCACGATTTCAGATTTTGTTTATAACTAAAATTAAGTGTGATATACAAAAATGACAGAGTAAAGGGTTGAACATAATTATATACATTTTTTGATTATATAAATTAATGTAAATGATTGGCTTAGTTTGTCTTGTTATGGCACTATTTGATACAACACTGCTTCTTTAGGATTTATTTAGTGTTGTATAAAGGTTTTACTGTATTCCGAACGCCTCTGTCTGTGTACGAACTGAAAACAAGAGCGCGTTCCTCCCCCCTTCCTCCCCTCCCTCCCTCTCCCCCTCCCCCCCTCTTCCCTCGGGCTTCGTAACAACCAACTCGCGGATTAGACATCTTTTCTTTTTTTTATATTCTGTGTGTCTTTGCACTCTCCTCCTCACAGCCATCAATGTACATTCATTTTCAGTATAGTTCCTTTACATTATATATTAGTAATCATAAGCTGAGTCCCCCCCGCCCCCCATATCTCCCTTACGATGACCCCCCGCCCCATTCCCCCTATACCCAAGCCTAACGCAGATCCCTACTATACATTTGAGATCCCTATGCCTCCCTGCTCCTCCCACCACTACCACCACCACTCTATACATTTGATACAATCATTACTGGTATTAACAATAAACTACAGATGATGTTAATATACAAACTCTATCATTGTCTTTTACTCTTTAACTCGCGTCATATATTATTATTATACACCCATGCTCCCTGTCCCACCCCCCGACGCCCCCACACACACACACACACACACCGACCCCCCATATCGATCCCTATTTCCCATTTTCCCTAGCTCCTCTCCTCTCACCCAACACACACACCTCCCCATATCGATCCCTATTTCCCAATTTCCCTAACCCCTTTCCTCTCTCCTCGTCCCGTTTTCTGTTTGATAGCGGCGCGAGAAAACGGAGGAGGGGTGACTTGTCGACTTTTGCGCCTGCTTGTATGTCTGGGGCCCGACCATGCCAAGAACGACCTTATAAGTAGAATTAACTAGTGATTAGAGGCATTCAATTCTCTGTATACTTTTTGAGACTACTGTACAGTATATAAAATAAGCGTTAATGGTTAATTATTTATTTATTTTTTATTTTTTCATTTTTCATTTTTAGCTATACAGTATTTGATATATGTTGCCTTCACTTTTTAGTTATTTATTTATTTCATTCCAGGTGACCTAAGCGTTCTTTATTATTTATTTTTCAACCAACCGAATTGCGAGGTCAAATATCCTCATTCATAATTTTCTTTGGTTTTAAATCTAATTGACGAAGATGAACGACACCAACCGACTTTTTAGAATAAACCGTAAAATCCCCTTCTTGCGGGGGAAGAATTATTGTTGGCCTAGTTTTATAAGTTGTTATATTACTTTTATATTTTAACGGGCACGGTGTTCCATTATACCGCGCTAATTCTGTAGCTTTTTTTCTCAACCATTATAGATTGATGACGTCTGTTTTCTCTCTTTCTGACCGAGAGCAGAGGATTTTGTTCAGCTTGGGAATAGGATCTAGGCAACTACAGTGCACATTTAACTAAGAATCATGTTATATATACTTCTAATACTGTATACAGAACTGCAAGAAGAATACTCGCCATTTACTCTTTGTGTACAGTTTTGTGAAACAACGTACGGCACTTACAGTAAGCATTTGCACTTTGATATTATAGGAAACCAGTTTGCACATACAAGTTAAATACAATCTTACTCCCTATGACGTTTTGCTGTATCTTTTTGACATTTAAACTACATTACTAAGTTAAATAAAGTCTTAAGTATGTACAGTGGCGGTCATTATTGCTGTCTATTATCTCTCCCTGAATCCATCTTTCCCTCATCTTATGACTTAAATTGCTTCAAACTCTTGTGTATCCAGACATTTTGGCTCGAACATTCCTTGATTTTGGCCCCGTCACTCTTTCAATTCTGGGGGAGGCACTCATCACTGGCAGTTTTGCCTTTTGTTTCCCGCATCCCAATAGAACAAAAAATAGACTCCTTATTAAATCTTTACCGAAGATTTTCATTTGAAGGTTCGTGTAATCCTCTCAAGGATTATAGATTTGTCAGAATTAATAGCGTTAACTACATTTCTAACCGATTGACACTTATACACCTCCCAAAGTTGAACAAAATCCTCTACCCTCAGCCAAGATAGATTAACGAGCCACCATCAATGTGTAGTGGTTGGTTGGTGCGACGTGTGGGTGTTAGGTATCGGTTGTGGTGTTCGCGGTTTTTATTCAGACTTTTCTATTCCGTCGTTCTCCGGTGGTCTCTCGTGTATTGGTTCATATATTCAGCTCGATATTTCGTTATTATTATTATATTATTATTATTCATTTCCTGATATCTAAGGTTATTGATATTAGAATCTAGGAGTTTTATCATGAGAGTATATATATTTGTATTATTTTATATTATGAATACTCTATTAATTATTTGTATAACTACTGTATATTAATAATAGTAATATTATTATTATTATTATATACTCCGGCACATATCCCTTTTTTTATTATTATTACTGTATTATTATTATTATTATTATTATTATTATTATTGCGTTGATCGATCTCTTGGCTCATCATATCCACGGGACCCCCAGGACTCTAGTCTCTTAAGTGGTCGGCAGTCTCCCCTTCTCAACCCCCCCATCCCCCCTCACCCCCACACTTCCCATTTTCTCTCACCCACTCACCCCCTCCTCCCCTCGCCACTACTTAACCCCTTTTGGTGCTGTGGCGTCCATTCCATTTCGTTCCGGCTTCCATTCGGAAATTTTGCTCGGCGTTAAGAATCAACAGGGTTTTAGAGAACGATTGTGATTAACTCTCTTGACTTATTTCAGATCAAAAGGGTTACAAAATTGTATCAATTAACTTTTTTTACTTGTATTTCAGACCTAAGGGGCTATAAAAGCCTATCGATTAATCCTCTTCAATTAAATTTCAGGATAATTGAGTTCAGAAAATTATCGAAGAGGTAATTAAGAATGGTAGCGATTAATCCTCGACAATTATATAGCTCAATAGGGTTAAATAAGCTTATCAATTTACCCTCTTGACTAGTATTTAGCCCAAAGGGGATGGAATTGCTATCTCGCTTAAGCCTCCGAATCCCACAGGTACATCCTCAGCTGTTTAGAAGTGTCTGACTGTAGCTGGAATGATAATGGGTAAAGATGTTATTGCATTGATGGCGTCGGTTCCATTTCCTTTCTGGTTGTCATTAGGCAATTTTATTCATCTAGGGGATTCAAAGTGGCAAAAAGACCTCATCTGAACCGAGGAAAAGCATCTGACGGTAGCCGGAGGGACCGTGGAGGAAGGCATCACAATACCAGAAGGGTCATAGCCTCCCTCACACCCCCCACCCCCGCCCCCCACCCCCCATACGCGTCCCAGATGTACAGGCGCTGTTATGTGTATGTCAAGTCTGTGTTTCATATAAATGGATCAATAAAAGTTTTTTCACTGTAAACGCTGGGATTTTCATTTTTTGGCGATCCACACAATTTTTATATTTCATTTTTCGCTGTGTGCCTTTGTTTGGTACATTTGGAAGCAAGAGTTCTGCCGTGTGCCACTTGGGTACGGTACACTATCCATTTCATACGTGGGGCCCCAATTATCGGTAGTATGCGATCTCGATTAAATATGTGCCCCCAAAAAATTAGTCGAGTTGATAAATAGATTTAGTGTCAAAATGTACAGTTGCCCACATAAGTTCTGTTCCTCGTCGTGATCATATGTATGGAAGTAAAATTAGTATGAATGCATTGCGAGTGTGAATTCTTTTAATCATCAGTTGACTGGTCAGAAGAGTTAACCACTGCATAAGAAACTACACTCATAATTCAATCATGCACAATATATTTTCTTATATAAGATCACATAGAGGAACAGAACTTATGTGGGCAACTGTACCTAAACTGTTGTACATTTTTATACTAATTTTTATTAATCTAACTCTATTTTGTTAGTTTGGGGGTTAGTATTTTTATTGTTGAAATAACTTTGAAAAGTTGACAGAATGAATACATACATCATATGAGGAGGAGCACTTTATTGACAACATTTCGCAGATAGGTGACCTGAAGAAGCTATCTGTGGAACGTTGTCAATAAAGTGCTCCTCCTCAGATGGTGTTTATATTCAGTAATTTTATTGTTTCACATACTACTTGGAACCTTGCGTACAAATTGTCTAGTCTATCCCATAGGTTGGCTCAATTTTTTTAACAACTTGCTGAGGGTTGCTCTTGGGCAGCTTGAAATTAACAGTTAAAATTCACATCATTAGTTTTAGAGTTTAAACATTGGTTGGTGGCACACAACTCTTGCTCCTGACTGTACAGTACACTACAAGGCTTTGGTACGATGGATCTGTAGCTCAGGTTTTGATATCCAGTTGTATTTTCTGACATTATTATTGTTAGATATTTTGCATATAAATTATTAGTTTATACTTTATCATTACAGTATTAGATTATTTGTTTATCTCCATTTTCTGTGTCAGATGATCTGAAACTATTTTTTGGAAGAGTCACATGATCACTTTTTCTGGTAATATTTTTGGCAATCTTGTTGTGGCAACATCTGGAAGAAAATTTTGCATGAATGGGTGTGTTCACATGTGCATATATTGTTAAAATTTGACATCAATGACCTTTGCTGTTGCGCTGACGTGGAGTTTTTTCATGCATTCATTCATTGTGTTTGTCATGTGATAATGGCTAGAAATGTGGCACTCAGTGCTCTCAAAACCTTCCAAAAGCCTATGTTTTCCCATCAAGGTCATCCAAAATCAATATCCACTATAGAAGCAGTACAGAGTTTTGGATGACTTAGATTAGCCCTGGGAAAATTTGGTATGGTCATGATGCTCCCTTACTTAACATCGATACACGAATCTTATAAAATTGTGGGATATTGTGCTTAAGTCATTCAGTACCAGTGACGTCCTTTTCATTATAATCTGGCAACTATTATATGATATTTTTGAAGTTTACGAAGGACCTTTAACCATTAAAATCCTACAAACTATCTCAATCCTTTTAGCTTCCACAGATCCTTCCTAAGCTGAATAAAATAATCTAATAGTTGCCAGAATATGATAAAAACAAAAAAACATCACCGGTACTGAAGTGGTTAATATGAGCTCCCCCAATTCAGATTCAAGATATATAAAACAATTACTATCAGTTTGCCATGCTTTCATTAATTTCATTGGGAGGTGTTTGGTGTTTGAGTGAAATTAATAAGTATAGAATACCAATGCATTAGAGCTTCAAAAGGTTGCCAGAAAAATACTGCCTATTATAATGACTAGAAAAGGCGCTTAAGTGATTCAGCTTTAAATTTTACTGGATATATTAGTATTTTTTCACATTTTATTTGCAAGAAAAAGGCATATTTGTTATTTATGAATGGTGTTTGGGGAGCCCAGGTCATAAAGCTACCAGATGCCGATCCGATGAACAAAGAAGACTGCATTTCACACAACCACCTACGCCAACAACACAATCTACACTCCTTGAGAGCTCTGTGGGAAAGCCCAACTGTGGCCATGGCCTTCCTTAGGAACTCGGGGCTGTTCGGCCAGGCAGCTTAGGGAACAACAACAAAGAATCTAGTCCACAACGAATCGGACGGGGTACATACTAGATGATTTCCTCTTTCCTGGATTTTCCCATAGTTCCACAATGTTCCACAATGTTCCACAATGTTCCAGCTGTACCGAAAGCCAAGAAAGTAACCCCCTTGCTCTTGTCATTAACAACTCTCAGTTTATAAGATGACTGGCCATATTCTGACTAAGTGAGCAACAAGGTAACATATAAGAAGAATATTACATGGAGATCTTCAAAAGGCTGACTGGACCACTCAAAGCAGATCCCTTCTATAACCCACGTCAACAATCATCTTGTCATCAATCAGCGTGAGCAGCTAACTAACTGGTGACCTGTAAAAGCAAGAAAATTAAGCTGGTAGTCCCTAATCTTGAGGCTTCACACTCCTGGAATCCCAAAGCAGGCCTTTATTTGTTAACAAATAGAAAAAAAGGTAAGTCAATACTTCAATATAATTCAGTTCACTAAATCTTTATCATTTTTAATTCACTATACTGTATTCATTATTTATGGCGAGATGAATGTATGATGTCAGCGGGAGCAAGGTTGAGAGAGTGGTTTGATGTAGTGTCTTGATGAGGTGATGCATATTGGTAGACTGGTGGTTTGGCCCTGTGGAGAGAATGGATGAGGACTGGTAAGGTGTTAGAAGTGTGGAAGTGGATGAAAGGAAGACTTGGAGGGGAGGATGAGGAAGGAACTTGACGGGGATGCATGGAGAGTGGCCTTTAGTTGACCAATCCCCGTCTGGGGATTGAATCTGGGATATTTTTGCTGTGAAAATTAACATGCCAAAAGGAATTAGACTGAGGGTAAATTTTTTAGTCAGTTACTGTCTAATATTGCTTCCTACAAAGTTGAATCGACTCAATAGAGGCAATTCATTTCTGGCCACTCCCTTAGAATCAAGGTGTTTGGCAACAGATTGATTGTCTGATTATGTTCTACAGAGCAAATTAGTTGGTGTGTGTGTATAATTATATATATATATATATATATATATATGTATGACTGTGTATGTATGTCACTATGTATTTATGTATGACTGTATGTATGTCACAGTGTGTGTGTTAGAGTAAAGGGGGCCAGACTATAAAAAACGAAATGTGGGAGGGGGGCAGGTGTTCCCCTTTTGACACGGCCAAGTGTGTTGTGCTTCCTCTAAGCCAAAAGCCCCCTTCCCTCTCCCCTCCAAGATCCCTCACCCATCTCTCCACCCACCTTCACCCCCATCTCAACCTTCTGCCCTCTTCCCTGTTCCCCTTCATACCCCCAGACCCCCCCCTCACACCCCTAACCCCCGTTTTCACCTATATCTCAAACCCCTGCCTCCTTCACCATCCATGCCTCCCTTCTCTCAACCCCATCTCATCACCCTGACCTCCTTCCCAGATTCTCCCTCACCCCAAGACTGGGGAGAGGAAGCTGTCTTTGAGAAATGGGCTTAGATGGATGAGTGGGTGTTCCTAGTGAGAAGGTTTTTTAGAAATCGGTGTAGAACGTATCAGCGAGGTGATACATACTGGTTGACTGCGATAGATTGGCAATTTGGACGTACTGGATGAGAATGACTGGGTGAAACATATTAGAAATTTAATGGTGGAGAGGAAGGATGGCAGGTGGTAAATTGAAGAGGAGCTTCGACGAAGTCCGAAGGAAGGATCTGGGTTCGAGGAATTGACATGAATACTGTGGGGGAACAGCCTTCATGTGACCAAGGCATATCCATTAAAGGTGAGGGAAGGATTTAAGAAAGGGAGAAGGAAAATTAGAAGAGAATGCAGGATTGGTTTAGAGGGAGGAGCACAAGAGAAGGGTCCCATTGGAGAACTTTCAAGGGAGAAGGGATGTAGAGGAAACTGAAGAGCTTATGGGTGGTATTCTTAAACATTTATTTCCCTTCGCTGGCCGTAAATGGACGATGTAACTTGTGAATTGATGCCATCTTTGTAAATAGAAGTGCTAATCCGTGTACTCTCTACAGACAGCACTCACTCCCACACTATTCGTTCGGTATCAGGCGCTGCGAAGGAAAGCATTGTTTAAGACTCTGCCATTTAAGTTTCCATTGTTCAAGGGCTGCAACTCCGATGTGTCGACTGTCAACCAGGAATCCATCCGTGTCTATTTTGTCCACAAGGTGATCTTCGACAAACCTGAGTGGAGGAAACCCAGGAGATCACATTACTCATGGCTGAAGCAGTCATGAATCGATCACATCAAGAGTTGCTTAGGCTGAGAAGAGTATCGCAAACACACCTGGGATGGAAATATAAAGTGAGTGTCGCCTTCATTTTATTAGATTGAATATGGGGTTTAGTTTTTGGATAATGTAGTATTAACTCACTTTTAGATAGCACTAATGTACTGCAACCTATCTTAGTAGTAGTCTATCATTAGGCTACTATTAAAAGGATTCTCGTATAAATCACTGCACTTTAATAATTAGCTATATCTCATGCTTAGTCATTTTCAACATTACTGCTACTATTAGGCCTCTCTCTCTCTCGCTCTCTCTCGCTCTCGCTCTCTCTCGCTCTCGCTCTCGCTCGCTCTCGCTCTCTCTCTCGCTCTCTCTCTCTCTCGCTCTCTCTCTCTCTCTCTCTCTCTCTCTCTCTCTCTCTCTCTCTCTCTCTCTCTCTCTCTCTCTCTCTCTCTCTCTCTCTCTCTCTCTCTCTCTCTCTCTCTCTCTCTCTCTCTCTCTCTCTCTCTCTCTCTCTCTCTCTCTCTCTCCACCACGCCCTCGCTCGGTGGTCTATATATATAAAGACCCCACCTCTACTCTGCTTAGGACGTTTCGGTCACACCAGAGAAAGAGGGAGGGAATGAGAGGAGGCAGTAGTATATGAATAGTATTAGTAGTACTAACACATAGATTAATCAATAGTAGGGAGTCTAAATTGGGAGAGGGAGAGAGAATGAGAGTGTATAAGTGAGTGTGTGTGTGTGTACGTGTGAAACAGGCCTAATACAGTAGTAGATGTTGAAAATGAGCGTGAGATATATAGGACTAAGGTGCAAAGTACAGTACCTTGTGTGTGTGCGTGTGTTACAGTTACAGGGAATTCTGTCTCAAAGGCCTTGCGGTCCATTCCATGGAGATAGATTGTGAAGTGCACTACTCTCTTGCAGAGTGTGGAAAATGCGGTCTACTCTCTTCTTGAATTACTATGCTGAAGGGCTATTTTACAATTTATGGGGGAAAGTTGTTCGAGGTAGGACAGATCTTCTATGTGGATAAATTTCCACATATTAGCTACTGAATGGGAGAAAGAGAGAACAGTGGTAGACCCATGTAGCCTACTGTAGTCGTAAATACAAATTAAAGTAGGATATCTCACTCCCTCAATATTCAGATGCCTCGATTAGAAGACGGTCACAAACAAGATAAAACGTATTATTTTATGAGGACATTTAAGACTTGGGTGTGTCTGTTAGTGTGTGTATGTGTGTCAATGGAATGAGATACAGGGGAGAAGGAGGGAAGTATAGTGAAAAATCACACAACATAAGAGAAGTGGTGAGGTTACTGTAATATCTGAAGCAGGACCATGCAGATAGGGGGAGGCAAAATGGGCTTTGGACCCCAACCCTATTTGTACCAGCTTGGTTCTAAAGTGCCCTTTTTTTTACAATTGATTTTATCGGTTATATAGTTTGCAACATCATAATTTTGACAGATAGCTATTTTGTGCCTTACGATGCAGGATCCCCCATTGTTCTAGAAATTTAGCATCTGTATTGGAATACACCTGTGTACGGTATTGAATTGAAAGCATCTAGTTAAGGATACACTACACAGATATATAGGTACTGTAGATAGATTGATAGATAAGAAGATAGATAGATAGAGAGGAGGGAGGAGAACACATACACACATACGAGAGCCATACCATTAATTTAAAAAAAATGACAGAGTAGGTCAGATATGGGCCATTCCTGCCAACTATGCTCCCCAACCCACTTCATTCATATCCCCAGCTAATATATACAGATAAAAACATGGATAATTAACCCCATTAGTATTTTATGGGGTCATTTAGCTTGATTCTGCTAAGGGTGTCAAACGAGAGACAAATAGAAATAGAGACGTCTTTTAAAATTATTCTGGCAGCTATTATATTATTTTATTAGGTTTAAAAGGGGCCTCCAGCAATTACCAGGCTTCGAACTATCTCACTTAACACTTTTTAATACCACAGATCCTCCTTAAACCAAACAAACTCGTCTAAATATAGCTAAATTAAAATGAAAAAAGACGTCGGGGGTCAAAACAAGCCCCTTAATTGTTTTACTAATTTTTACCCCCCCCCCCCCCCCCCTCCTTCAAGATATGATGTCGCATTTCTTTTCTGTTTTCTGGCTATAAATAGACTATTTTATTCCGATTGGGAATATGGAAGTCCAGCGACGTGTGTTATATTATATTCTAGCTATATTTAGACGGTATGATGTTGTGGTGTAATTCGATTTATGTTGGGTAGATTTGATTTACGTTGGGTAGGTTAGCTAGTTTTAGGCACATTGGACGAACGAACGGGAGTAACGACAGTAAACACGTGTGTGACGACTTGGGTGTGGAGGCTGCAGTGAGCTTCCGTTTGTATTTACTGAGTGTAGTGCTGCTTGGGAAGGTGAATAGATTCAGCCGACGCCGAGGTCGGTGGTTCGTGTGGGCATCACTGTAGCTGTAGGTCAGGTTGGATTGTGGTTTGTGGTCATCACTGTAGCTGTAGGTCAGGTTGGATTGTGGTTTGTGGTCATCACTAGCTGTAGGTCAGGTTGGATTGTGGTTCGTGGTCATAAACTGTAGCTGTAGGTCAGGTTGGATTGTGGTTTGTGGTCATCACTGTAGCTGTAGGTCAGGTTGGATTGTGGTTTGTGGTCATCACTAGCTGTAGGTCAGGTTGGATTGTGGTTTGTGGGCATCACTGTAGCTGTAGGTCAGGTTGGATTGTGGTTTGTGGGTATCACTGTAGGTCAGGTTGGATTGTGGTTTGTGGTCATCACTGTAGCTGTAGGTCAGGTTGGATGGTGGATTGGTGGTTTGTGGTCATCACTGTAGCTGTAGGTCAGGTTGGATTGTGGTTTGTGGGCATCACTGTAGGTGTAGGTCAGGTTGGATTGTGGTTTGTGGGTATCACTGTAGGTCAGGTTGGATTGTGGTTTGTGGTCATCACTAGCTGTAGGTCAGGTTGGATTGTGGTTTGTGGTCATCACTGTAGCTGTAGGTCAGGTTGGATTGTGGTTTGTGGGCATCACTGTAGCTGTAGGTCAGGTTGGATTGTGGTTTGTGGGTATCACTGTAGGTCAGGTTGGATTGTGGTTTGTGGGTATCACTGTAGCTGTAGGTCAGGTTGGATTGTGGTTTGTGGGTATCACTGTAGGTCAGGTTGGATTGTGGTTTGTGGTCATCACTGTAGCTGTAGGTCAGGTTGGATTGTGGTTTGTGGGTATCACTGTAGGTCAGGTTGGATTGTGGATTAATTTGTGGTTTGTGGTCATCACTGTAGGTCAGGTTGGATTGTGGTTCGTGGTCGCAGTTTCTGGAGCGTTGACTGCGCTTGGATGGGGAATAGGCCTAGGCTTTCAGCGCTGCTCTGCAGGGATATTCTCACCGTGAGGTAAGGGTGCTAACATTGGGTATTTCAACCACACAGATGTACGGTAGCTTAGGAAGGATCTGTGGTAGTTAAAAGGATTGGTTGAGATACTTTGAAACCTTATCATTGCTAGAGGTCCTTCCTAAGCTGAATAACATCCTCTAATAGTTTCCAGAATATGATGAAAATGACGTCCCTGGTACTGAACGGGTTAATGCCTTCAAGTTTCCTCATCTTGGGTTTAAAGGGTTGTAACCTCCTTACGTTTAGAGGGTATACTGTACCTAAGGAAGACACTCGTCCTTGGAGAAACCCTAAAAGTGATCTCAACCTAGGCACAGATTCCCGAAATATTTATGAAATTTCCCCTATGATTATCTTCCGTAGTTAAAACAGAGAGAGAGAGAAGCACTCGTCTTTGGAGAAACCCTGAAAGTGATATCCTCACCTAGGCACGGATTCCCGAAATATTTAATGATATTTCCTCTATGATTATCTTCCGTAGTTAAAACAGAGAGAGAGAGAGAGAGAGAGATTTACATAGATACACTGATTTACATAGATACACTGACCACACAGACATTATGATCCCAGCGAGGTGGTCAGGACTTAATTCTAGTAGAGATGGCTAACCCGAGAGTAAGGGACAGTGGAAGTAACGGATAGCAAAGAAGAGATAGATAGAGAGAGCGTGAGTCCATGAGTGAGAGGTAAAGTGTGTATGTGAGAGAAAGAGTGTGGGTGTGTGAAAGGGAAAGTGTGTGCGTGTGAGAGAGAGAAAGAGTGTGGGTGTGTGAGTGAGAGGTAAAGTGAGTTTATGTGTGAGAGTCGAGTGTGAAAGAGAGAGAGAGCATGGGTGTGTGAGTGAGGTAAAGCGAGTTTATGTGTGAAAGTGAGCGTGAGTGTGTGAGAGAGAAAGAGCGTGGGTGGGTGATACAGAAAGTGTGTGTGTGTGAGAGAGAGAGTGGGTGTTTGAGGTAAAGTGTGCGCGAGAGAGAGCCAGAACGTGGGTGTGTGTGTGAGAGAGAGTGTGTGTGGGTGGGTGTAAGAGAGAGAGAGGTGGTATGATCTTCCATGTCTACATTTAGCGGTGGAGGTGATAGCTTCTCTCTCTCTCTCTCTCTCTCTCTCTCTCTCTCTCTCTCTCTCTCTCTCTCTCTCTCTCTCTCTCTCTCTCTCTCTCTCTCTCTCTCTCTCTCTCTCTCTTCTCTCTCTCTCTCTCTCTCTCTCTCTCTCTCTCTCTCTCTCTCTCTCTCTCTCTCTCTCTCTCTCTCTCTCTCTCTCTCTCTCTCTCTCTCTCTCTCTCTCTCTCTCTCATTTTATAGCGATGACCTCAATAATAATGTTAACCCCACTGAACTAACTACAAGCAGCTACCACTACTAGCGCTGCCAACAAGAGATAATTATAATAATACTAATACTAATAGAGTTTATAACCTTGATCTCTGTCCCTGGGAGAGTTAGAATAGTATTACCGACGTACCCCCTTGCGTATCGTAGGAGGCGACTAAAAGGGTATGCATTATTATGTTTTTTCCACCAACCAACTTCACCTCTAAACTCAATTAATGAAATCAACAAACACATATATAGCCTACAGCCACATTCGATAGTTTCATCACAACTTCGTCTTTATCTATTTATTTATTTATCATATTATATTTCTAATGAAACGCAAACTTTTCTGCATAGCCTCATCGTAATATAATGTTAGGACATTGTATTTGTGAATCAATGTAGGTAGGTAAATATATAGATACTTAGATAAGTTGATTGGTAGGTAGCTTTGATATTTTGATAGGTACGTAGGGTGCTAAGTAAGTAAATATATAGATAATTAGGTACACAGAAAATGGAAGGTGTGTGACTTGCATTATTACTTTATTGTCAGTATTCAGTAATGCAAGTTATGGTCGCTCTTCTGTAAGTCTAAAATGGCTTACCTAAGAGTGGGAAAGGGGTGGGTCCTTCCATCAAAAATATAGGTAGCTGGGTTGGTATATAGTTAGTTAGGACAGCAGTTATACATGTAGTCTAGGTTAGCAGGTCGGGAAGAAGGTAGACACATGATATACAGTATATATATATATTTATATGCAAGTGATATAAATCGATAATTAGGTAGACATAAACTCTTTATAGTTATATAGTTCGGTAGATATATATTATACGGTTCCATGTCAGTTGAACCAGTGCCACTTCAACCAGTGCTAACTCAACCAGTGGCCACTTCAACCAGTGACCATTTCAACCAGTGACCATTTTAACCAGTAACCTAACCTAACCTAACTTAACCTAACTAACCTAACCTAACCTACTGGTTAAAATGGTCACTGGTTGAAGTGGCCACTGGTTGAGTTAGCACTGGTTGAAGTGGCACTGGTTCAACTGACCTGTCACCATATTATCCTGTACCTTTAATCCAACCAATGAGATCTATCGTTTTTAAACTGCCACCACCATACGATTATGTTTATAAGTTTTCCGAGTGTTTTAGTGTCAAATAATGTTGGAGAACTCTTCAAGGTTAACTTCGTGTGTCCTTCTGAATCCTATTTTCTTATGCTGAGTTGACCAGTGAGCGATGAATGTAGGTGAAAGTGTGACTGCTTATACAACTTGACTGGGGATAATATCTCTGGCAAGTCCCTCTGTGCAAACATTGTGAGGTACGAGTTTAGTACGTTTGAGGTACGCGGCACATTCACACAACACGATCCCGCCAGAAAACACAATTATTTGTCACTGACACTATCATTTGTTTTTACTAGTCACATGTTCCTGACAAATTTCTGACTAATTTTAATTGAGTTTACCAAAGTTGTAGTTAGTTGTTAAAATAATTTAGCTAAGAATATATCATTCCCTCTTCCTATGAGTGAAACTACTAACTCTAACGTATTACGTACCTTGAATTTGGCTCTCTGTCACTCTTTCAACTTTGGCGGACACTCTTGTTACAGGCAGCATTGTCTCCTTCATTCACATAGGAAAACAAAATACTTTGACCACATCTATCCAAAATTAGTTAAGATACACATTAATCCAGGCTAACTTAACCCTTTTGGTACGTAACCCCCTTTGCAATGTTATATTGGCCAAAGTCCTTGATCTTGGCTATCATTAAACGATTGGATTTAGCTTGAAAATTACCTGTAGTAGTCAAAGGAATAGATGATCGATATATATGATTTATGAATATAATTTTAAAGTTGAATAAACATCGTCTATAATGTTAATCAGGACAGATTTAAGACGTGGACATCGTACTGAATGGTGTAGGAAATGGACTAAAGGGATACGTGGTGAGGAATTACAAAGCGAGCTACTGAAGGATGGCATGGAAATATAAAGGGATATACAGTAGGGAATGGATTGCAAAGAAAAGTGTACAAGGACATGGTAGATGAATGGGTAGAACATAAAAGTATATAAAAGTATATACAAGGAAATACAGAGGGAATGCGGACAAAGAAGAGGGATTACAAAGGAAAGAGGGAATGCAAACGAAAAAAGAGGGACTTCAAATGGAGGAGAGGACATTTAGACGAAGAAGAATGAGTACAAAGGGAGGAGAATTAGTACAAAGGGAGGAAAGGGAGTACAAACGGAGGAGAGTTAGTACAAAGGGAAGATAAGGAGTGCAAAGTGAGGAGAGGGAATGCATAGGGAGAAGAGGGAGTACAAAGGAAGATGAGAGAGTACAAAGAGAGGAGAGAGAGAATTAACACGAAGAAGAGGGAGTACAAAAGGAGGAGAGGGAGTACAAAAAGAGGAGAGGGAGTACAAAGGAGGAAGATGGAGTACAAAGGGAGGAGAGGGAGTATAAAAAGGAGGAGGGAGGAGAGGGAGTACAAAGGCAGGAGGTGGAGTACAAAGGGAGGCGAGTGAGTACAACAAGGAGGAGAGGGAGTACAAAGGGAGGACTTATCACAACCGTCCAATGAGCCACTCCCTTTAAACGGTCATCACTACTATACTATTTGGATGCTAGCCATACATCTCTCTCTCTCTCTCTCTCTCTCTCTCTGTATCTCTCTCTCTCTCTCTCTCTCTCTCTCTCTCTCTCTCTCTCTCTCATTTAAAACTAGTCAAATGTCAATTATCACCCGTAACCAAACAATAAGTAACCCTCCTTTTCTACCAATACATTTTACAAGCCCTGTCATATTTCAGTTTTGCTATGAGCTACATAATTATGAGTTAAATAGTTAAAACAGAACTTCAGAGGCTATCAAACTTTCTGGATTATTGAACCAGCACACTAAGCCAAGAATAGCGTCAGGACTGGAGCCTCTTTTCGAGAACTCCAGTCCCTTGATAATTATGACTATATAGCTTATTTTTTTTCTATCTTTCAGTGACAAACCCCATGGAGTGTACTGAACAAGCTCTCTCCCCTTGGTGTTCCGTCTCACCCAGACGTTAATGAGGATCTGCGATGTAATATCTCCATGGCTCAGCAGTACTCCAGGATAAATTTGATTACTTTCTCACCTTTCCTATATTCGTGTCATATTAAGTTTACAAATAGCTTGGAACTGGAGATTATACAATATATATCAGGAACAAATATTATTTTTTTTTGGACTGAATATATTTGACTGCAGAATACTTTACAAACCTACGTGTGCAATATTAACTTTTCAAGTTTTTATATGTGAATTCATTTAAAAACAACAAAATTGACCTGAAATTTATGATCGGGCGAAATTAGTTACTCAGACGACATATTGTCAATGTTGAGTAACTGTTTGCTTAGGAGGAGCAGATATATAAGGTTAGATGAGAGAGAGAGAGAGAGAAGGATAAGAGAGGATCAGTAAAGATAATAGAACAGAGGAGAGGAGAGGAAGTTGGGTATAGAGAAGGCATTGGTCAGTGCTGGAGGAGAGATTAGGATGAGCGAGATGAGAATAATAGACATAATAAAGGTGTAAACAAATTATGAGAAGAGAGGCGGCTGATAATAGATGAGCCTAGAACAGAGATCGTTTCAGAGGTGATGAGAGGCAGAAAAGATGATACAATTTGATTCGAAGAGAAAGGGGAAAAAAGAGGAGAGATTAAATAAGAGGAAAGAGGCAGAGAAAATAAGTCTTTGAAGAGAAGAGATCCGATGAGGGTTACATAGAGTTACATATATATACAGACTGCACAGACCTTGCGGCCCGTACTAGGTAGTCCGGACTCAATTCTAACAAAATTTGCTACGAAGGGGAAGGTAAGGTTAGCAAAGCAGAAGGCTCTCTTCCCCCCCACCACTTATTGATTGATTGGTTGATTGAATGATTGATTGATGGAAAATCTGGCACAACAACAAGGCCATATGGCGCCGGACAAGCCAACAAATCTGTGGAAAAACTCGAAAGTACAAGACGAATACTGGACACCAACGAAGAGAGAGAAGAAAGTGGGTGGAAGAGGAATGAGTGGGGATGAGGAAGGAAAGGAGTGTTAGGGTGAGTAGATATAATTAGAAACGAGATATCTGTGAAATACCTGAAGATAGGAGCACCACTAGGAAGAATGCAAGAAATGGATTGTATATTTTATTAGTAAACTTATGATACGAGGAAAAATAAGTATTTATATATTAAACTCAGTTGGCATCAGAATAGTCGACGAATATAGAATTGAAGTGACTAATGACTAAGGAATCTGCCTTTACAGTAGGCTATGGGTTAATTACTTAGGGCAGGAGACGTGTAACTTTGCCGAATAAAGAAAAAGACGAATAGTATCCGAATTTCAGAGAGAGAGAGAGAGAGAGCACCACCACCACCACCTCCTCCAAGGCCTCCTGTAAAACACCACTTCTATTTTCACTTCACAAAATTGCTAGCAAAGCCAACACCTGCCAACTGCCGGTTCGAACAATCTCTCGTATTTGCTGTATGTACACACCTAAATCATCTTAATGGTGCCTATCCTCATAATCAAAGGTGAACTAATTGTACGTGGAAGCTATTGCGATTGGTTTATGAGGGTTATTATAGTTCTAAATGGTGTAAATTAGGGATCTAGAATGTATGTCCCTGAATGAGGATGGTCTATGCTAGCAGGGGGCCGTGTGGAAGTTGCCAGCTAGTTGTTTTTCTCGTTGTTTTTCTCGTTGTTTTAGCGTGCCTCTTTCGTCACTTTGCTTTCCTATCATATTTTTACCCTCATCACTCAACTTGCAAGGCAGATTAGAAATATTATGGAAATATAGTCAAATGGAGGAGGCTAAAGGATTAATATGTTGAATTTGGAAGTCTACCAGAAGCTTATTTATAAATATTGTCTTTCCTCTCAACATATTCATCAATCAACATGGCAGGATTAGATTGTATAAGACTGTGCCATGAGAATTAGTAACCCCTTGAGGATTATGATGCATTTTCACAGTGTATTTTGGCTATCCTTAGACGCTTTTATTTCGAGTAGGAAGGGTGCATGGAAGTCAGATGGTCTTTATCCTTTTAATTCCCACAGATCCCGCGGCTCGCTGGTGTAGTGACTAGCGTCTTGGACTTCCACCCAGAAGGCCCAGGATCGCGTCCACGCTCGGCACATTAAAGGTTTTTTCACAAGCACTGAGTCGTTACCGTCCCTCATGAGCAAGGGGATGGGGTAGTAGTACAGGACCCCAATGGAAATACGCCTAATCGGCCTTATTGGGTTATCCTTAGCTGGCGCGTGCGCTAGCTTTAAGAACTATTATTATTATAATTATATAACCTGTATAAATGCATCTACAGATAGCCAGAATAAACTGTCAAAACGCGTCATGATCCTCAATGGGGTAAAACAATGTAATCAAAATCAAATCAATGATGTATGTTTATAATGATTGAAATATGTTACAGTAATGTATCTAAATTTATTAAGACAAAGCAATAGACATGATTGGGATAAAGCAACATGGATAAGTAAAAAAATTGAAAAGGAAAACAAATAGTTGTTCGGATTAGGACACTGAATGGTATTTGGCAATAGCAGTTATAGCCTGATCGGGTTGGAACCATTGAAATTAATCCTTTGAAGATTATGACGCATTTTGACAGTATATTCTGGCTATCATTATACTATTTTATACAGTTTAGGAAGGATTAGTGGTAATTATATGGGTAAAGACTATCTAAATTAACCCGCTGACGTTATTATACCCTTCCTAATCTGAATAAAATCGTCTAAAAATAGCCAGAAAACATAAAAAGAAATGCGTAATCGGAGCTTGATAGGGTTTTTAACTGAACAATGCAAATACAAGGGTATGCAATTAGGAAGGTTAAACATGATCATAAGTACATGTTGCAGAGAGAGAGAGAGATTTAAGTTTCCTTGGCTAGATTAATTAAAAGCCTTCTGTAGCCCAAACTAAAAGTCCAAATTAATTCTATCTGGTGTCATTCGATTTCTCTTGCCCAACAGCTTCCAAACATGGTCGTAGATTCCAATTTCGACCAGCCATTCGCCCAGAATTAAATATTATTTTTCAAAATTACCTGGATTTTAGTCCAGGCGAAGCCGAGTACCTTGGCAGGTCATGTTCGAATTTTGTGTTTTCAAGGGTATATATGGATTCGTCTTGGCGTTGCGATTCCAACGGTATATATATATTTTGTTATTTAGACCATTTTTTAAGCCCAATAGGCCCAATTTTAATTTTGAAAACTTCTAAATGAGTACCTATCACATTTTTATTTTGAAAACTTCTAAATCACCCATAGACGGTTTATTTTTTCATGGATTTTTCTAAAATTGTTACCACAAGTACACTTTCACCCGCTGAATCCAATGGCACATACATAAGTGAAATCGGACAAGTACTTTAGGATTTCGATTTTGATAACAACTCCTGGAACGCCCAAAATGGGCACTTTTTCAACTTTAAAAGCCTTCTGTAGCCCAAACTAAAAGTCCAAATTAATTCTACCTGGTGCCATTCGATTTCTCTTGCCCAACAGCTTCCAAACATGGTCGTAGATTCCAATTTCGACCAGCCATTCGCCCAGAATTAAATATTATTTTTCAAAATTACCTGGGTTTTAGTCCAGGCGAAGCCGAGTACCTTGGCAGGTCATGTTCGAATTTTGTGTTTTCAAGGGTATATATGGATTCGTCTTGGCGTTGCGATTCCAACGGTATATTTTTTTTTTTATTTAGACCATTTTTAAGCCCAATAGGCCCAATTTTGATTTTGAAAACTTTTAAATGAGTACCTATCAAATGTTGATTTTGATAACTTCTAAATCACCCATAGACGGGTTAGTTTTTCATGGATTTTGCTCAAATTTGTACTCCAAGTACACTTTCACCCGCTGAATCCAATGGCACAAACATAATTGAAATCTGACCAGTACTGTAGGATTTCGACTTTTTATTTGAACTCCCGGAATGCCCGAAATGGACACTTTTTCAACTTTAAAAGCCTTCTGTAGCCCAAACTAAAAGTCCAAATTAATTCTACATGGTGCCATTCGATTTGTCTTGCTCAACAGCTTCCATACATCGTCGTAGATTCCAATTTCGACCAGCCATTCGCCCAGAATTAAACATTATTTTTTTCAAAATTACCTGGGTTGTAGTCCAGGCGAAGCCGAGTACCTTTGCTTTCACATACACACGCGCGAGCGCACTAACACACACACACACATGGTGAAATTGAATAATTTGCTTGGTCTGGTTAATAACAACAAAGATAAAGAGGTTACTAAAGTTCGCTGATAGTTGAATGAACAAATACAACATTTCCTCCAGAGAGAGGGAGAGAGATAAAAAAGAGCTAATATTCCTTGATGGTTGAATGAAAAGTAACTAGATTGTTTACAGAGAGAGAGAGACTGAACTATTACTTTTCTCAGTTAGTTCAAAGAATAGTATATATATTTTCTTGCGAGATGACGGAGTGTGTCTGTGAGTCTGTCGTGGGAACAGACTTGGGGGGAGGGGAGGCGCCGGTGTGAGAGAGTTTCGTGTCGACCGTAGTTTTAGGGGGGAGGGCCGGTTTTCTGGACCACTTTCTCCCTCATGTTTAGCCCCTTAGTTTTCAGATGTTAAGATGTTTTCCCCATTAGTTAGTCGATTTTAAGACCTTTCGACCTATTTCATCGTCAATATTTAGACCTTTCGTGCTATTTAGGTGTCGATTATATTACTGTACAGTATATTCGACGCATAAAAATCAAATTCTTAGTCTTTTCCTTCCCTTCTTCGTGAAAGAAAAGGATAGCACAGAAGAAGGCGATGCAAAATAACTTCGAGTAACAATATGCCAGGTATCAAGTGGCAGGAAACATAATCTACAACAATCCCTATTATGTAAGAGTAGCAGACCCTGAAAATGGCGCCTCCAGTCGTGGTTTATTTTGGAGGGGTGGTTGGTTGGTGGTGTGGGTTAGTAGTAGTTTATAAGCTGCTGTATGATGTGCTGACCCGCTTCCGTGAGGTTTATGTGGTCATTATACCGTCACCTGGTTAGGAGAGAGAGAGAGAGAGGGGGTGTGTGCATGTGTGAGATAGAGGGGTGGGTGGGTGGGAGAGAAAAAAGGTGTGAGTGTGGGAGAGAGAGAGAGGTGTGTGTGTGTGTAGGGATAGTGGGTGTGAGAGATGGAAAGTGCTTGTGTTTTGAGAGTTCTATCAAATGTCCTTAACTTTATCAAACATGCCTATACAAATTATTCTATATCAATAGGTAAGTACTGTAGGTAGGTAAGGTATGACGAACAGAGTGGGTGGATAATTGTGACAGTGAGAGGGGTGGATGGGTGTGAGAGAGGGGTGAGTGGATGTGTGTTGTGTGTGTGAGAGAGTGGTGGGTGGGTGTGAGAAAGAGGGTAGGTGGGTGAGAGAGAGAGAGAGAGCGAGCGGTAGGTGGGTGAGTGAGTGTGAGAGTTGGGTGCATTGTTGGTTAGACTCTAGGGTTGGTGTAGGTGTGAGCATAGGAGAGTGAGTGGGCGGGTGGGTGGGTGTGAAATTGATAGGACGTGTGTGTGAGAGAGAAAGGTGTTAGAGAGTGAAAGAGTGAGTGGGTGGGTGTGAAATACTGATTATATATATATATATATATATATATATATATATATATATATATATATATATATATATATATATATATATATATATTTATATATATATATATATATATACTGTATATATAAGTAAAAACAATTTTGAACTTTTAATCGATTCTCGTAGCAATTAGTATCTTAATTGATTGGGTGGTTGTGTAGTTCTTACTTTGACGCTTTCCAATCGTGCTATATCTTTTCTGTGGCTGAAGACCAGAATTACTCAGCATTTTAGGGGAGATGAGTCGATTTTTGGTCCCCTTTCTCCGTCGTGTTAAGCCTCATTTGTTTTGAGATTATAAGACTAATGAACCAAACTAATGAAACGAACGTTCATTAGTTTGACGATTTTCAATCTTTCGCCCCATTTCTTTGTCAATATGAAGACCTTTTGTGCCATTTAGGTGTCGATTTTTTCCTGGCGAGCGATAGCAAGCCTGTAGTTTTTGAAGAAACCGGTATTCGGCCGGGATATTTTTCTACAGAAAAATGTACAAATTTATCTTGAAAGGGGGATCCTGTTTTTTTTTTTTTTTTAAAGTTTGATGGAGGTCTAGGGAGGAAACTAGAAACATATTAAATAAATTAAAACAAAAAAATCGACCAAATAGTGAACCATCCCCTCTTAATAGAAGTGGTCATATTTCACCGTAATACAGTAGAGTACTTAGTGTAAGGGCCGTCTCTGTTATCATACAACGGCAATTTATCTTGAAGTTTCATTACTTCTGGGATGCAGTTTCTAATTCAATATAAAGTTTGGCCCAAGAACTCAACCACTAAACCTCTATAACTAAGAAACGACTAGAGTAATCGAGCTAATATTTCTACCACTTGGGAACAGGTATGAAAACGTTCAGACCTTTTGCTCAAACCATTTTATTTATATTTTATTTGTCGAGCTACAAAGGTTAGGGGTTGCAATTTCCGGCTTACCTATAATGTACAGGGTATAGATCAATGTAGAGTTGTTTAACCCAGTAAGGATTGTGTATATTCACTCTTAGGTGAATTGTGTTTTGGGAATTTGGAGATGATACATAACCCACAAATATCAGTATCATTGACATAACAACAACAACAACATCACACATGCAGAGAGAGAGAGAGAGAGAGTCTAAAGGGGGTTAATTGATAGGTTATATCGTGCAGTTTCGATAGCTGTCGTATGTGTGTGCGTGCGTGTGTGTGTGTGTGTGTTATTGACCTACTGCCCACCATTTGACATCATTCGTGAGTGTGTGTAAGTGTGTATGGGTGTGTGTAATTGCGTGACTGTTCGATTGTGTGTGAGATTATCTATGTGACTGGTGACTTTGTAGGTGCTTCTGTAGGTGTGTGTGTGTGTGGACTAGAACACGATATACTAGTTGATAACATATATATATATATAAAGGCAGTGTCATATACAGTATATATATACAATATATATATATATATATATATATATATATATATATATATATATATATATATATATATATATATATACAATATATATATATATATACTGTATATATATATACTGTATATATATACTGTATATGACACTGCCTTTAGATTTGCGGAAAAAGCGTTGAGGTTAAAGAACGTTCGTGTGACTCAAACCTAAAGCCTCGTATGTTTGCCGGACGATAAATATTATAGATGAGGCAAGTGTGACAGTCAACCAGGAAATGGTACGTGTAAATGCGAAAGATGACGGGCTGCCATATTCCGGTGCTCCTGTTAGCTTTTAGTGCAGGTGAGGTGTAACTATTATGGTAATTTGTGTTTGGTATAAGTTAAGCTGGTGATAGGCAAACGTCTAAAATAGCTAGTTAATCATTGCCCATCGCTGTAGTAGTAGTAGTAGTAGTAGTAGTAGTAGTAGTAGTAGTAGTAGTTGCAGAGATCATCGCAGAGAAGAAGAAACAGCCCAGGAGCCACGTTGTAGCCTGGATGAGGTGCCGTCTATCTTTCTCGTTGCTCAGATCAGCACTACTATGCCTGCGAGGAACAAGACTGTCTGCACCACAACCAGCGACGGTGGCAGAAGTGGACTACGAGGCAGCAGTGGCAGAGGGTCGCATAGGAAGGAGACTGGATTGAAGTTGCATGGTGTTGAATAGTAATATCTGATGCTTGTAAAATAAAATGTATGAACAATATTAAATAAAAATCAATGTAGTAGTAGTAAAAAAAAAAAAAAAAAAAAAAAGTAGTAGTAGTATTTTACAAAAATAAGATACTTGCCTACATTTCGTAATTGGAATACGTTTATATTATACGTTTATATTAATTTCACCACACCACCAAACACGTCCAATGAAATTAATGAAAGCATATAATTTATGTGATCCACCGGGATTCGAACCCGGGTTATCACACAGATATATAGACACCTTAACCATTACACCACCACGTCTAAAATTAGTTAGTAGATAATTACCCATCACTGTAGTAGTAGTTGTAGTTGTTGTTGTTGTTGTTCGTTTTGGCACCCGCAAAGAACTAAACCCATACAAGCCTATCCTCACATGGTGTAGAACACTCGGTCTGTAAATGTGTGCATGTTTAATTTTCCTGGTTAATTTAGAATCTATAGAAGCTATAGGTAGGTAATTTATAGTCTTCAAGGAGTAAAGAGTTAATCTGCAACTATCTAATTTCTATTTCAGGGTCTACTATTACATCTCTCACCCTAGAATATTCTTAAAGTCCCTGGAAATAGTTATAAGATGTCGTAAGGTATGATAACTAATTAACTCATGATTGGTAATGTTCGAAAAGAGTCAATATTCTGATATTTCTGATATATACTGTGTTGGTGGTGTAATGGATTTTATGCCTATGTTCTGGGTTTGGTGTCTCGAGTTCGAATCCTAGGAGAATCATATGTTTTCATTAGTTTATTTTAGTGCATTAGGTTTGTAATGGAGGATTAATGTTAAGAACGGGTGTTCCTTAATTTAACAGAGAGCCTTGCATATTACGATATATATTTTACTTGATCTTATAGATAACTTATATATCAACCCTCTTACTACTGCACACCTATTTCAGAGTAATATTAAATTTCTCCCTAGAATATCTCTTTGAAATAGATGTTCATTTAAGGTATGCTAACTAACTCATGATGGTTTATTAATATTCATCGACAAATTATTGTTCTGGTATGTCATGGTTTATAATGTATTATATTTTACCTAAGCTTAGAGGTAATTAATAACAACCACTAATTATTTCATACGTATTACCTCTCGCCCTAGAATATCTCCTGAACTCCCTTGAAATAGCACGCATCTGACGTCAGTGTCTAAGAAGCAGATATGTTTGTTGATCGTTCTTATATTTTAATTTATCATATAGCCAATGTTGTAACCTAAATATATAATTCTTTACGTCTTCCCGCCTAAAATGTTTATATTTATCTCGAATCATGGTTTTGGTGATTTTTAAATGCAAGTTTAAGCTAGGTTATTCTATTTTATCTAATCGAAATCTTTAACTATATACTTTTTTCAGGGTATGATATAACGACTTTCTGGTTAAAATTTGTCTAGCTAACCTTGCTTTTCTCAAGATAATAAGCTTATGATCATATTTCATATTTGTTATTTGATTTGATAGGTATTCAAAGCAAATTATGTGTAGGCTATCTTTACTGTAGTCTTATACCCAAAGTAGAACTCCTATCCAATCATTATGTCATGGTATAATATAACACCTCCCTGCTTATAGTATCCCTAGCATTATAGAATATCCTTATAATACCCCTGAAGTCCCTTGAAATAGCGCGGGAGTGACGTCATTGTCTGGGCAGTGGGTATATTGAGGACAGTACGTGGCGCGGGTTGGCCCATCTGGGGAGCGTGACTCAGACCTTCCTACAATCCTGCCAAAATTGACGTACAGGCTCCGCCAGAAGTCGCCAAACAACTTCACAACTTCAATTTTACCTTTTCTCTTCCATGTTAATCTTTGTAGTACTATAAACGTCTTTTCATCTTATTTGGGGCACCATTAGACGATATTATGCAGCTTTGGAGAGACCGGTGACAACTCAAGATTTATTGAGGGGTTTAGAACTAATTTCTGGGCTGACTATATTTAATATGCCAGAATATGATTATAGTGACGTCATTGTACTGAACGTATTAGCAGGTTAACTTCAAAACCCTGGCATAATTTTACATATGTAGGCCTATGTACAGTAATTATTTATTTATTAGAAGACATCCATTCAGTTTAGAAAGGACCTCCTTGGATAATAAATAAAATATAAAACCGTGTAATAATATCAATGTTAAACGTAAGGAAGACGTCATGGGCCTAAATAAATAGCGAGTGTGTTACCGTGTTATCGGCGGATGTTTATTGACGTCTTCACCTTGACTGATCGCTAAATTCCTTCTCCCTGACGGCAGACTGTTCTGTATCTAAATCGAGGGTGCCCCCCTCTCCTCCCCCCACACCTTATTTCTCGCCCAATAGATTTTATTTTTCCTATTTGTATGAAGGAGACACGGAAACAAATGCCCCCTGTGCTGCCTGTAACAAGTGCCCCCCTCCCCAGCATAAAAACAAAAAAGTAAGAGGGGGCCAAATTCAAGTTGGCGATCATAAGACATTCCACATCATTATGGCGTTCATATTTCCTACCAAGCATTGGCGAATTTGCAATTTTGGATAAATTGGCCTTCGGCCAGGATAATTTTAGCTTGAAAGGTCTGGGTCTGAGAGAGAGAGAGAGAGGTACATTTGAAGAGGGATAAAAAAAAAAAATCTGTCGTTTTAGCTTGAGGGAATGGGAGGGGGGGGGGATAATTATTTAGCTTCAAGTGAGTCTAGGGTCTAGGTGGCAATCTATATATAAAACTGCTCGAAAATTGGCCTAGTTGCCTAATAGTCCTGATGGGCTGATGGCTTTCCCAATTAAGCTAAAAAAAAAAAAAAAAAAAATTGGCCTAGTGTTACCGACGGGTGTTTGTTGACTCCTGCGCCTCGTCTGATGATCGCTAAATTCCTTCCCGCTGACGCAGTTCTGGGAGCGTGATTTACGTTATCTCTGTTACCTCAATATTGCTTCCCAGAGAACTATTTGGGGATGTTTGTCTGTCATGGTTTGATATTGGCTTTCGTACAAATCGCATATAAATTGATTGTTTCCTGTTGCATACGTATAACAGGATATGACATACATAGAGAAGACAAGCCATAAGTAATTCCGTAGCCCATTCTAAGGAAGGTGGGGTGCAGTGGAAGTAGTAGGTGGTGAGGAAGTGAATGTTAGTAGAAGAGAAAGGAGGCGGGGCTTGAGCCAACCTGCTTGTGTAGGTTTATGTATCTACTGTATTTAGGCCTATAATGGTTTGTAGTATTAGGTGTGGTAGGATGCCTATGGGTTGATATCATTTAAGGCAGTGTATAGCTCTTGACTCATGACAGGTTGAGCTTTGTGTTAGTTTTTTTTTATTAGGTAAGAACCTCGATAAGTTTCAGCAGCTCTATTTTAAGTAATTGTTTAGTATGTTATTACTATAAGATTAATATTGCCTCCCAAAATACTCTTCGTCGATGTTTATTGAGAGACAATGAATGCTGGACTTCGTATAAACATTAACAAATTGACGTCACTGTTCCCTTTTGTATGTGTATGTATTTTGGTCGATTTGTAATTCATTGCAATAAGTAAGTGCAGTTTTAGAAGGACCTGTGGTAGGTAAAAGGGTTAATGTGATAGTTCGAAGCTTGTTAATTGCTGGAGGTCCTTCTTAAACTGAATGAAATCGTCTAATAGTAGCTAGAACGTATGGGAAGCAAGAGAATGACTAAGTGGGTGTACGAGAGCGAGGTGGAAGGACAGAGAGGGAGAGGTAAACCGAGAGAGAGGTGGAAGGATGGAGTGAAGAAGTATATGAATGAAGGCGGTGCTGGTTGGGAGGAGGGGCGTCGACTGACTGGGGACAGGTGCATGGGGGCGTTTCGTTCGTGGCCACCCCTTCGGGAATCACGGCGTCAGGCAATAGATAGATAGATAGATAGTAGCTAGAAATATAATGAATAAGACATCTCAGGTACAGAAGGGGCTAACATTTCCGAATGCGCGTGACGTCATTTCAGGATATGGGTACAGGAGTTTGAAAGTTGTTGATTTACTGTGACGCGGCGGCCGAGGGATATTGCGTGCCTGTGTTTCTGGGGAAGTGGGGGAGAGGTTTGGGATTTTCATGGTGTCAAACGAAAGCCAAGTCCATTATTGTTAGTCTTTATCATTCTATTTCTAAAGGTGCAATTATGGTTTTTAGTTCAAATTATGTCTGAAAGTTATATAATGGCCAAAACAATGCTACTTCATGTTAATTATCTTACAGTATATTCTTTTTCATATTCATTCAAATCTATAAACAAAATTGCTCCGGTTTGACACCCTGTTTCGGATGTCCTTTGTGGGTGGTTTCCTCTTAATGTTGTTTCAGGTGAAGGTTTATGTGGGAGTGTTTTGTTTTATTGTTTGTTATTACACACACACTTACTCAATATCATTCTCTCTGACTCTCGCTCACACACTAACTCGCTCACTCTCTCTATCTCATAGAACTGTGGGACAGGGATCTGCCTTGCTTAGGCCAATCGGCTTTCTGCAGACTCCCATTTTCTTATGTTCTTATGTACACTATATGGGATCTTTATGTGTGTGTGTGTATGTTAAAGTAGATATTGTATGTATTTGGTGTATATGTGTGTCTAATAGATGATAAGTGTGTGTGTGTGTGTGTGTGTGATCAACAGTTGCTCTCTCGCTCTCTCTCTTTGAGCTTTGTCATTACTCTTTTTCGATGACTTTAATTGTTGTTTCCTATTTCACCCCCAGGCTATCATTTAATTCCTCGGTCGCTCGTGATTTCTCTCCTTTCACCCCTTCCGATTTTGAGGACTTAAATCTTCCTCTTAGTTTGGCTATCAGTAGACGATTTTATTCAGCTTAGGAAGGAATGTAAAAAGTCAGAAGGCTAATCCGTTGAGTACCGGTTTTGTCCTTTTCATTTAATACTGGCTAATAATAGACGATATTATTCAGGTTAAGAAGGGCCTCCAGCAATTAACCAGGCTTCGAACTATCTTATTTAACCCTTTTTACTACCACATATCCTTCTTGAGCTGCACACAATCCTCTAAATATAGCTAAAATGAAAACAAAAAAATACGTTTCCGGTACAGAAGGGGTTAACTAACATATTTAGCCCTCTTGATTACCAGAGGGACTTGCAGAACTGTAAAAATCGTCTAATGTTAGCCACAATAAGGTGAAAATGGCGTCCTAGATCTTGAAAGGATGAAATTACTGTAAGATATCAAGTCCTCGTTGTTATATTAATGTATATCGCTAATATTATCTATCTACATATTAATTTATTACTATAATAATTAAGTATATAAGTTCCTGAATTGAATCCATGCTTCTTAATTACACATATATATTTATTTATGATTATGAATGAGTAATCACAAAATAATATAATTTGAGTAGGAGAGAGAGAGAGAGAGAGAGAGAAGAGAGGTTTAAGCAGACATACAGTACATATGGATAAATATAGAGTGAGACAGACAGCTTGAGAGAGATACAAGGAGATAAAAGAGTTCGGTTTAATATCTGCAAAATTAAGTGGGTTGGGTTGACTTCACATGTTTGAGGTGTATAATCCCGTCATGGTGCTCTGCTTTGATGAGAGAGAGTGTGTGTGAGTGAGTGAGTGTGTGTGTGTGAGAGATAGATAGAGTGTGTGTGTATGTGAGAGATAGATAGAGTGTGTGTGTATGTGAGAGAGAGTGAGAGTGTGTGTGTGTGTGTGTGTAATGATATGTATTGAGCGAAAAACAATTGTTTTTGTTAGCCATAAATAGATAATACATTTGACAGGCATATATTGGTTTATTCTAGCTAACTGTAAACGATATTATATCCCCCCCACAGGTTTATCCTAAGCTGGATATAAACTCCTTATTATAGCCAGAGAAAGAGAAAGAAAAACGTTAGAATACTGAAAAGGTTAAACAAACAAAACACAGAACTCCTGAACTCCTCACACGGCCTTCTTAGGCTGAATAAAATCATCCAATGATAGTCAGAATATAATGAAAATTAAAGATATGATAATATTGCAAGGGAGAAATAGAAAACGGTTATCCAACTATAACCTATACATAATAGGTCCTATTTAAATCCTTCAGTGCAATGTTGTATTCTGGTTAACATTAGAAGATTATAAAAAACTTAGGAAATATGTCACATGAGCAAGCTACCTTGAGTAAACTCCAGAACAATGATACGTATATTTCTAGTATTCTGGCTAGCAATAGACGATTATATTGAGCTCTAGAAAAGCCTTTAGTTGTTAACAGGTGAAGTTTTTGTCGTCACTTTAATTTGCTGTATGAAACGACGAAAGCTAAAGGAGAAATTGGCTCAAAATCTCGAAGACGATTTTTCTTCTTGTGGGAGAAATTTAATGTCGCTTTCTGTGTAATTGGTCAGTGTTGGCTGTCTCTCTCTCATGTTGGTATACTACGTTTTTCCCAGCTGTTCTTGTATCCAATGTTTTGTCAGTTCTTGTTTATCCTCTCTATATCTATCTATCTATATATCAGTATTTGCTATTAGTTTTATCAAATGTCTGCTCTCTCTCTCTCTCTCTCTCTCTCTGGGTTGAAATACAAACACAAAGAGATCATTGCTATCTCTTATCTGTCGATGGGTGATAAGAATAATGATGGAGAGGGATTTGTATTGAATTAAAAGCTTTATTGGTATACTATAAGGGCCCCTATCCCCTCCACTTCTCAATAAAAATGCATTGCCTAGAGTAGTTTTTATGTTTTGTCTTATTAGAAATCATTGATGTTAATTCTGAAAACTTAGCTGTATATGATGCAGAGACATATGCATTTTATATTGTTACATATTTGTTTCGGATATTAGCTGGTATAATTTCTTGTTTTCGCCATGTGAAAATAATAGACTTGTGCATGGGTTGTATTTTAGTATATGTATTATCAATTATATGTTCATGTTAGTATGAGAATGATACTAATATTGTTTGTCTTTATGTTTTAGGATATCGTACAGTTACCCACACAGAGCGAATGCAGTTGACCACAAGCATTCGTATCCATTCAGCTATATTATTAATAGAAGGAAAGATAGTATGTTTGAATTAAGAGGGTAATTTTGTATACAGCAGTTGTAATTGATGTGTGTGTTTTTTTACAAATGTGTATTTGTAAGTCAATCATATTATTGTTTACTCCCACACTCTAAAATCACGGAATGGGTACAAAGCACTAGTACAGAATGGTACGAATACATGTGGGACTACTGTATATTAAAATATGTTATTATACATGTATTGAAATGACAATCTCAAAACGCACTTAAACTATTTAAAAACATCAAGTTAGGCTGACTATTCTCCTCACCGATATATATTCACAAATAGCTATCATAACATAAATAAATGTAACTCCGGGTGTCGGCTATTTGTGTACGTCACTGTACACTCCGTCTTGATCCTACGGCTGGCAGGCAGAAAATCAGCATTGTCAACGAACGTAAATATTATGCCTTCTTTTTTTTCTCGATCGATATAGGGACATATAATATACCCACCTGCTCTTGAAATAGTACAGCCCTTGTTTATATGGAGATTTGGCCTACTTGGATGATTTAGGTAGTTGTTTATCGGTAAGTTTAAGTTTTATGAAGAGGAATAGCATGGCGGTTTCTTTTGAATGTTTACGCATAATTATCTTCAACGGTCTACCTGGAAATCTTTAAGACCGCGATTATCTTGCGTAAGTTGCCATTTCTGCGTGTCACTGCGTAATTCGTTGGGGGACCCGAAAGATACCGTTCTTGGGTAGTGTGAGGGAGAGATATGTGTATTCATTTGATAATTGATTTATGTATTTATTTATTAATTTTCTTTAGTTTCCTCCGACCTCCACCAAGCTTTAAGAAATATGCCAAAGACCCCCCTTCGAGATAAAACTTGTACATTTTTCGGTAGAAGAATGTCCTGGGCTAAGGTCGGTTCCTCCTAAATTACAGGCTCGCTATCGCTCACCGGAGAAGAAATTACACCTCAATCCTACAAAAGGTCTTAAAATCGCCAAACTAATGGAGCGAACATCTTAGAATCTCAAAAAACTAATGGGGCTAACCATGAGGGAGAAGGGGGTCCAGTACAACCCAAACCTCCCCCTTCATGCAAGCCTGTAACCCTTTGAGTACCAGCGACGTGTGTTATATATTATTCTAGCTACATAGAGACGATATTATGCAGCTTGGGAAGGATCTGTGGTAGTTAAAGGGGTTGGTTGAGATACTTGGAAGCCTTATAATTGCTAGAGGGCCATCCCAAGCTGAATCAAATCGTCTAACAGTCACCCGAATAGGACGAAAAGGACGTCCCTGGTACTGTAGGGGTTAAATAAGAGACGATTCGCCCCCTAGTCACAGTCACTTGAGGGGAGATTTCCACTTGAGGATTTTTTTTTCTGGACCCCTTTCTCCCTTATGTTTAGTCCCTTTGTTTTTGAGAAATTAAGACATTCGACCCATTAGTTAAGCAATTTTAAGAACGTTCACCCCATTTCTGTCAATTTTAAGACATTTCGTGCCACTTAGTGTCGATGTTTTCCTGGCGAGCGATAGTGAGCCTGTAATATAAGAGGAACCGGCCTTCGGCCGGATTTTTTTTCTACCGAAAAATGTAAAAATTTATCTTGAAAGGGGCTCAAGGGGGTGTAATTTTAAGCTTTGATGGAGTTCTAGGGAACAAACTAAAAACCTCTTCTTAACCCCTTCAGTACCGGTGGCGTTCTTTTCATCATATTCTGGCAACTATTGAATGATTTTGTATAGCTTAGGAAGGACGTCTACCCCTTAAAAGGCCACAGACTATCTCAATTAATCCTTTTTTTAGCTACCGTACATCCTTCCAAAGCTGCATTATATCGTTTAAATGTAGCTGACATTAAATATATAATGACGTCACCTGGTACGAAAGGTCTAAATATTGGCTCAGAAATGGTGCAGTCTTAAAATCGCCAAGCTAATGGGCCGAACGTCTTAAAATCTGAAAACTAATTAGGCTAAACATGAGGACGATCTCCCCCCACAAAAAAAAAAAAAAAAATCGTCTCTTTAGCAGTTTATGAAGAACCTTTAGGAATCAATCATATGGGCAAATTGTATATCGATTGACCCTGCGATTCATAACTTCCTAACTGAATTGAACCTTCTAAAGATAACTATATATATTTGAAAACAATATTGCCATCGTATATGAAAGATTAACTGTGTTGGTGGTGTAGTGGTTTAGATGCTATGTTCTGGGTGTGGGGTGTCCCGATTCGAATCCCGGGAGGACCATATACTTTCATTAGTTTATTCAAGTGCATTGGGGTTTGTAATTGATGATTAATGTTAAGAACGGGATGTTACTTAATACCTTCCCTTACCTTATAAATACCCTTAGAAATATAATGAATTCGTTTAGTTCCCGAAACAAAACATTAATTAAATAGCTTTATCATGTATCGCCATCAAAATTTTACAAAATTATTATTCACTGAGATGATTAGATTTTTGTAGATATTTATTTAATAATACTGAGGAATTACATTTATAGACGATGAAAGAAATTGCTCGAGTAGGCAGAGGTTTATTTGACTGGATGCGATTAAATGTTATTGATTTCCGTAAATTAATTCTTCTTTTCAATCCGGTTAGCAACACTACGATCTTCTATAATGTAGGGTTATGTTATACAATTCACAATAACATTATAAAGTGCAATAGAAACTGAACTATGCCGAGACAATCCCGAGTGTGAGATGGTACAGCCTGCGAAGATGCCTTATATGGCGATCTGCCAAGCTGGCTCATGCAATCCGGCACGGGGATATTTTCAGTGTTTGTCGTGCTTCTATGCCTTGATATGCAACTAGAGAAAGGGAATTGGGTATAAGTAACATTGGCATATAGATTTAAGGGGGATTTTAGGTAGGAAGAGGTGAATACATTTGATGAAAAATGGGTGGGGTAAGAATGAATGCAGTACGAGAGTTTGAGCTGGCCAGAGGGGGGGTCGGTCAGGGGGGGGTAAGCTCAGTGCCGCGCCGACCGTGCTCCTGGACGGGTGGGTATCTCTCGCCGGGTTGTGTTCTTGTGCCTCTGCCCCTCCTCCTGGATAAACTAATCGCGTGAAATATCAACAAAACAGTCTCTAAGCCGACCATGGAGTACCCTAACGACCCCAACGAGTACATGGAACCCGAGGAGGAGTGGGAGAGGGAGGGACTTTTGGACCCTGCCTGGGAGAAGCAACAGAAAAAGGTAAAGTGTTCGCATTTTCAAAACCGAACTCTTCCCCAAACCATTTCTGTACCACCTAACCTTTCCTCTCTATTCACCCCTAATGTATCTATCCACCTCCGTCTATTACCTATCGTGTCTTTCAACCATTCTCTATTATCGTTTCCTTTGCCTATTCCCATTTTCCTTATTTAGCGACGCCGCCTATTCGGTTTGTTTACATTTTCTGGTCTGCCCTTCCTCCCAACTTTTCGTTCACCGTTGGAATTCTCGGATTATTTCGCTCGTATATTATTCATCATCACGTCTCTCTCTCTCTCTCTCTCTCTCTCTCTCTCTCTCTCTCTCTCTCTCTCTCTCTCTCTCTCTCTCTCTCTCTCTCTCTCTCTCTCTCTTAATATTACTCCTTGGTTCATTTAATTCTGGTTATCATTATGAGACACGATTTTATTCTGTTTTGAAAGTAACCATTTGATTCTCATGTACAGGTTCTTTCTAAGTTAAATATAATTCTGTAAAGTTAGCATGAGCCAAACATTTTTTGTTTTTTGGACTAGCCTACTCTTAAACTTTTTATTATTATGTTCCTTCCAACAACCAACTATACTCCTAAAATCGATTAATGAAATTTACAAACACATGTGGCAGTCCGTGGATTCGAATCCAGGATGCTCACACCGAAAATCAACACCTTATGCATCGCACCACGAAGACAGTTATCTTAGAAAAGGCTTACCGGTACGTATTACTGAACTTAATGCGTAGGAAAAATCGTACCGTTAGCCTAACCTCTTGTACCGGCAGCGTTATTTTCATTTTGTTCCGACTAGGCCTATTATTTGATGATTTATTCAATTGAAAAAGGGCCTTCAGCAATAAATAGGCATCGAACTATCTCACTTAACCCTATTTAGGCTACTACCACAGATCCTTTTCAAACAGCATAAATTCGTCTAAATAGCCTATAGGCCTAGCTACTGTAATAATAATAATAATAATAATAATAATAATAATATTTATTCAGTTAGCAATTTACAGAGTTGGTACCACATAGTATGTTATAAATATGACGTGTACCAGCCTTGCATAATTCCAACTAAGGATAGGCCTAGCCCAATAAGGCCGTTAGGCGTATTTCCATTGGGGTCCCGTCGCCGGTACAGAAGGGGTTAAGAAACTGGTAGATATCCAGTTCGCATTCATTAATTAACACTCATTCCATTGGTCTTCGTTCAAGGTGGGATGGACAACGCCCTCTCACATGGTTAAGAATTCGGTTGTGAGCCGGATGCCAAGCTTTTCAATTGGTTCTCGTAATATCTCGTATGTGTTCGGTTATAAGGGTGTTTCTTTCCGGGGTTAGGCCTATTGGGTATTGCTGCCTGGCTGAACGGCATTCTTCACATATTTGTCCTATTTTCCTATAGCAACTTGGCATTAAGTTATTTCCCTTCTTTCATTCTTGTGTTGAGACCTTGATGTACAGTATGTGTATTCATCAATTTATGTATATCTGTCTGTACATCTATCTATGCGTGTCACTGTCTTATGTGTGTAATCTATACACAGTTACACACCCATTCCGTGATTTTACGTACCGGTATATACTGTACTTGTCGGAATTGCTGGTACTTACTTTAGCCTATACGATCGAGTAATGACTTTAAAGCAAATTACCGGTATGCTTGTAAGTCACACTACTCTTACTTAAGTTACTTCCATACATCTTCTTTTTGTTGTGGAGTTGCTGTCCCCTCTCAAAGCCAGCTCACCTATGCACCGGTGACTTCTCCAGAAACAGCTAGAGCTAGATTTAAGAATTAGTTTAGAAATTATGTAGTCGTAGAAAGGATAGTTAAAGACAAAGAATTGAAGTATATAGCTTAAGCAGAACTCTCCTCTCCATATTTTACCCCCTCCTCCACCCACCAATATCTTGTTCTCTCCTTACCAAACCAAGGAGTGGGTCCGAAGTCGAGTGAGCATCTGTACGGTACATAAGCCTACATCTCGTGCTGTGGATCTGTGGAGTCTCAATCTGCTCATCCTTCCATCTGTTATCTCCCAGCCTCTATGTATTTGTGTGTATGCCTGTCTATGGGTTTGAGTGTCTGCAGATCTGTCTGTGCCTATGTCTGACGTTAAACTCAAGAATCCTCATGATTCCTCATCCCTTCCTCCTAGTTTGTAACGTTCTTGAGTAGGCTATGGGGTTCTATCTATCTATCTATCTATATGCTCAGGCCCAATCCCCATTTTGGGGGTAGCCGACTCAAGACAGAGCAAGAACAGGGAAAACACAAAAACAACATAAAACAAAAAATAAACACAGATAAAAAACACAAACTCTCACACATCCAGGTCACCCAGGAGAAGACCCAGAGACCAGGGTTACCAAGGTTGCTCCAGCACTCCCCCGGCCCCTGACCACCAGGAGAGGTTCCGATCTCGGCAGGCAGACATGCAGCGGAGCCAAAGCGACAAGCCCTCCCACCACACTTCCAGGCACACCCTTCATATTAATCGTCTCCCCGGGCCAGGTGCCTGATGGACTATTATCTAGTCCAACTTGCGCCCGACCCCTTACTCCAAATGACCACGTGTTCACTCAACTATTCACAAGCATTCTCCATTCACTCCTGTCCACCACCACTTCCCCTGCCTGATCTATAGTCATTCCTCTATCATCCAAAGCCTTTCTTACACAGTCTCTCCATCTCAATGGGGGTCTTCCTGCCCTTCTATCTCCCCTTGTACCTGACTCACATATTCTCTTTGTAAGCCTTTCATCTCCCATTCGTTCAACATGACCATACCAGCTCAGCACCCTTCTGTCCACTCTGGCTGACAAATGTTCCTGCTGCCCCACTCTCCTACGTATCTCTTCATTTCTCAATCTGTCTCCACGAGTAACTCCACACATACTCCTCAAGCAGCTCATCTCCATCACATCCAGCCCTCTTTTCTCCTTTTTCTTCAGAGCCCATGTCTCAGCCCCATACATCACTGTTGGCACAACAATTCCTTGATACAGTGCACTTTTTACTTTCACTCCGAGATTTCTCGTCTTCCACATACTTCCCATTGCTCCGAAAACCTTCCTTCCTTCACACACTCTCTGTTTTACCTCCACTTCCATACCTCCACTCCTGCTTATTGTTCCTCCTAGATATTTAAAACACTCTACTTGTTCCAATATTTCCCCATCCAGCCTCACATCTAGATTCACCCTATGCTCTCCCCTATTACACACCATTACTTTACTTATATTGACGTTCACCTTCAGTTTCCTCCTTCCACAAACCACACCAACTCTTTGACTACCCGCTGCAGTTTCTCATCAGAATCCGCCACCAATGCTGTGTCATCAGCGAACAGCAACTGATTCAACTCCCAATCTCTACCATTCTTTCCTACTAAACCCAATCCTCTTCCCATAGTTCTCCTTTTCACCTCCCTCACCACACCATCCATAAACATATTAAACAGCCATGGTGACATTACACAACCCTGTCGCAAACCTACCTTTACCTCAAACCATTCACTCAACTCACCATTTCCTACTCTCACACATGCTCTGCTCCCTTCATAAAAACTCTTAACTGCTAACAAATTTCCTCCTTCGCTATGGGGTTGATTGTATAATACTTTTGAATCCGGGGCTTATTTTAATCTTAAACATTGCAAGTGTTTTGGACAACTATTCTAACTTTTGTTGTTGGTGTGTATGCACTATTGGCTAACAGTAGAGGGTTCTGAGGAGTTCATCAAACTCGAAAAAGACTTGTAGTTTGGGGGGGGGGGGGGGGGGAGAGATAATTCGTACGTTTGTTCATTACACGTACACTATGATATTGGGTCACTTCCCGTGGATATTTTCTGGTCCTAGATCATTTTCGTTTATCTGTATTATTTGTTATAACTTATCGATCCACATTTGTAAGCAAATCTATCTGAAATGTGTTTTCATATCTCTGATTGTCTCCTTGTTCACTCCACTATTCCATTGCTTTCATTATTTCCCTATACACCCATAGTTCAGGTTGGGAGCGTGGCCGTTTTGGTTGTGAGAGTGTGGCCGTTTCGGGTGTCGTTTACAAGTGTGGCCGTTTTTTGTCTTGAAACCAGTGCTAACGAGGCTTGCAAAAGAACCCACCAAATGTCGCCAAAATATTAATGTCCGTGTGACTCATTGGCAGGGTGTCAAACCGGAGCAATAGGCCTATTGTTTGAAGATTTGAAGGCATACAGATTAACACGGAATAGCATTGTTTTGGGCAGGGTGTCAATCCACAAAATATAAATTGTGTTATTATGGTTAATTAATTTGTTATCATTATAGCACGACGGAGCGGCGAAGGCGCGAGCTCTCGGGGGGTCCGGGGGCATGTCCCCCCCCCCCCCCGTGATTTTTTTGAGAATTTAGGTGTCTAAAACAGTATTTCCTGCAATCTAAAAGCAATCAAGATGGAAAATATGGAGACCAAAATTAGGCTATGTCAATTTACCTGTTTTGTTTCTTAAAAAAATAAAAAGGGTTGGGGGAGTTTCTGTTATTATACAAAAAGTTCATTTGCGTTATCACTAAAATACCCTGGTTTTGGCCATGTCTTCACTTCCAAAGACATAGTTTGGAAAATATAACCGAAACTACCACTAATTTTCCCATGGTTTTTGTCATTGGCTTTAGGTAGTTTTCATCATTATACAGTAGTTGAAATTAGTTATAATCCCCAGCCAATGTTATTTCTCCTAATATCCAACGATCTTAAAACACTCAGATGTAAGTAATTTTTTAGAGTATATATACATTTGTTTTTGCCTTTGGATACAGGATGGGGGGGGGGGGGGTTGCCCCCCCCCCCATGAATTATTAAAATCAGCATCTATATTTTAACAGTAAGGGGCATAATATGAGTCACTGCCGTCAATAGGGAGAGTTATAGCGAGTTTTTTGTTTTTACAGTACTTTATATAGCCTAGTACACATAAAATGTATCTCCGGAGGTTGAAACACATTTTAATATGATCTTTGCAACATCCTTATTCTATAATAGCCTTCAAATATTGAGAAATAATTAGTGATAGTTTCGGTTATAAGTAGCCTACCCATAGTTTGAACTATAGGCTAATCCACAATTTTATATTTGCATATACAATTATGAAGATTAAAAAAGAAAGGAGTCTGATTTCGTTGAACACTCTTTGGCATCTTTCTACTCCTTGGCGCACTCTGATGCCATAATCTCGAGCCCACTCATACGAATTTGTGGACGGCTTTATGTTTTTCTTTATGCAATTACAACTATCTGGATTATTGTTTGGATTGAACTTGCTTTTTAATACATAGTATATCTAGTTGTGTTGTTGATGTATAGCAAATTGTATTCATAAATTCGTTTCCAGAGATAGGCTTAAATTCGTTTCCAGAGATAGGGTTTACTTCCATAACTAGAAATATATGAAGTCCATGAATATGAATGAGTGGGGTAGACACAACGGTGTCAGTGTAGATTTCTCCCTTTCCTTCTTCAACTCAGTCTTTGCCTATTCATATTTTTACAAAGACTAGGCCTAGTGTTTTTAGGACTGGATGGTTTACTCTACATATTTTTCGATTTCCGAAGTAGTGTTAATGTATATCTTTGTTGTAGTTCCTTATTTTCCGTTTGACTAATTTTCCTTTTTATTAATTATCCTTCTAATATATATTAATTCCTTCAACTCCATTCGGCCCTGTTCCATTTTGTATTAAATTATACGTGCTCGCGCTCTCTCTCTCTCTCTCTCTCTCTCTCTCTCTCTCTCTCTCTCTCTCTCTCTCTCTCTCTCTCTCTCTCTCTCTCTCTCTCAGCTTCCACCCCTTTAACTCACCCACACGTCCATATTTTGTCTCTTTCCTTTTAGCTTATTTATTTATTTCCTTATATTTTCATATTTTGACTCCGTCACTGGTTTCTCCTTGTAAATGTTGATGTATGTAGGAGAGTGAAGGTTAAACTATATTTAGTTAAGACATACCGTATCTTTCTAATCCTGCTTTCATAAACGAAGATATTGTAATCTTAACCATTCGAGTTAGCCCCATGTTTACTTTCTAATATCTTCCATTTATCATAAGTTCCCCCCTCCTATATTCTTCCTCCTCCCACTCCTCTTGTTATCAGTCAAGCTTCCTCCTCCCCTCCATTGTTTTTGATAGCCAAAGATAAACATTGATAACCTGGTCATCCCTCCTATATACGGTACAGTATATATATTATGAAAACACTCTAGGTTACCCAGCCATGAGGGGGGAGATGTATGTGCTATACACTGTTCCAAATATCGTGAACCCTAACCTCTGTAACTCAAAAAGGGTTAGATCAAATGTGCGATACATTTCCACACCTATTCCTAACTGGTAAACACAATAGAGTCATTACTACTAGTTAGTATACGTTACCTCTCCCTTATATATGATCACTGTGGGTATTTGTTTACACATTGGGGGATTTCAGGATGGCTTATTGACTGAATAATTATCAGATATGCCGGTACGAAGTAGGTAATGGTTTTACAGTATTTCTGCCATATACAAAATTGTAAACGCGAGTTGGGAAGGCCTCTGCAGGTTGAGTGTGTAGGCTATGTGTGTGGGCTACGCGTAAGAGCAATTAGAGTTAGTTTATTAATATGATGGGGATGGATGCTATACCCTGTCCATTATCGGTAGGCCGAAAATTTAACCCCTATAACTCATGGACAAACTAGTCAAGTAAATATTTCTACCATTTGGGAAGAGTCAGTCGGGGAATAGGTGTGGAAATTTTCTGCCCATTTGCTCTAGCCCTTTTTAAGTTACAGGGGCTAGAGGTTACGATTTATGGCCAACCTATAATGAATGCACTATAGTAACTGGATGATCGAGAGGCTGGAGCACATAAGGTGTGGAAGTTGGGAGTACACATCTAAATATACAGCAATGGGTGGGCGGAGCATATACTGTAGGGTTAGACCAACAAAAAATGGAATGAGGTCTTACTAAAGGGAAATAGATTCTGCATTCTACGATGACACATATCATTAGATAAAGGAGGTTTTCGCGTGCATGTATCTTCCAAGGCCTTTCAAAAGTATTACCTGCGTGGGAGTATATCCGGAGCATAATTAGATCGTCTCGTGTTATCCAGGTTGCAGGAAATCAAAGCGACTGCATTTACGGAGTTATTCCTATACCCTGTTCCAATTAGGTAGACCAGAAATTGTGAACCCTAACCTCTATAGCTCAAAAAGGATTAGAGAAAATGGGCTGCAAGTGTCTACACCAATTCCCTGGCTGACCCTTCCCTAATAACTAGAAATATTAGCTCGATTACTCTAGGCGTTTGTGAGTTATAGAGTTTAATGTTCAAGAGTTTTGGCCTAATTATTTGGAACAGGGTACTGTAGTTTCATTTCTCCTATGAGACTTCTTTATTAATCCACATAAAACAATCGACTACTACCATAAAGCAAATTAAAGGATGTCACCCACACTGGGCCCTTCAGCACCATGACGCCTTTTTACCTTTGATTCTGGCTAAAATTAGACGATTTTATGCAGTTTAAGAAGGACCTATGCTATTAAGAGGTTTTTATTAAGATCGTATTTAGTCCTACCCATTTGAGTCGTAGAGGTAGAATATAAACTAAAGAAAATCGTCTAATGGTGCAGTTTAATATGGACCTGTTATTTATAGTGTGTATTCAGATCGTATTTAGGCCTACCCATTTGAGTCGTAGAGGTAGAATATACACTTAAGAAATTCGTCTAATGATAACCAGACTATGATAAAAATTACGTAGTGTTGGTGAAGGGATTAACTGTAATAACGATGGCAATGAAGAAATGGGTACCGGTACATACTTTAGCTAGCCCAAATACTAGAAATTGGTGCACGTGGCCATGCTGAATTAAGATAGACCTTGTTTCTTGTACAAAACCCCGGTAGCTCTCCTTGGTGTAAAGAAGAACAGGAATGTGTGGCGGCCACGGAGTATTTCGGTTTTTACACTGCTTGGTCCACAGAGAGAAAGAGAGCGAGATAGATCATTACATGGAGTTACAAGGGGTACACAGCTTGGCGTGTTCAAATCTAAGAAATTATTTACGTTATCAATGTTTCAATCGTGTATATATACAATTTAGTACCATAACCGATTGAAGCACCGTGTGTGTGTGTGTTGTTTTTGTCCAACAGTACTGTATATTGTTCACTCTACAAGTTCATAACAACTTGCAACCTTTGCCATTAAATCAACCTATAAAGATGACATCCGTTTACGTATTGTGTAAAACCTGTTATCATTTAGGCAAACTGATAATACTATCTTTTAATGCTGTTTCAGAGGGAAAGGGTTCTGGATAAAGTGCATGCAATTACTGAAAGGGGCAGGAAGTTATTAAACTACAAGGAATGACATACCTAGTCTGTCACAGGGAGGAGTTGGTGTATTTATAACCGGTGAAGGGTGTGTGCCGTGGATGAGTTGTAGGATAAGTGAAGTGCATACTGTACCGCACACACACACACACACACACACACACACACACACACACACACACACACACAGTTGAAGAGGAAAGTGATCTAGTCTGAATTTTACGTTATATTGTCCTGGCATAACGTGATATGAACATGTCGGTGTGATGAGACATACTATATTACACTGACTAGATAAGATTACATAATTGTTGCAAGGACGGGTCAGGACTAGGGTGTAATTGATATAACAAAGGCTGATAAAACAGAGGAAAGTGGAAGAAAGTAGGGATGTACCGATGTGTCTGTATCGGTGGTATCGGCCCTTTTTTAGAGTATCGGTATCGGCTGATTTTCTATCGATACTACCGATACCTAGAAGTAATTTGCTGTCACATATCACTCACTGAAGGAGTGAAGGTTGCTTGGTTCAGCAGTGATTGGTTGCATTTTTCTTTTTATTTTATTTTTAGAAATAGGCCTAATCACTATTATGTAATATATTCATTTATTAAATTTCAAATCCCTGCACGAGATGTTTCATTAAATCCGTATCATCTCGTTCTAGTTTTTAGTAACTTAAGTTTTTACCCATATATATACATACTACAAGTGTTGATTTTAGTAACATGTTACCTAAGTTTAATAACAAAGCTGATAAAGGAGAAAATTACATGGATCATGGACAACAGTCTTACAGACTTTCCTGGTACACAGTTATCGGTATCGGTCAACATTTTGGTATCGGTACATCCCTAGAAGAAAGGGGTATGAAAGCAGAACAGAAAATTTGAGAGGTGGGTGCGTGAGAGGAGTTTTGTTTTGTATGCACCTAGGCTTATGGTCTGGTATATAGCCTACAAATACATAAGCGGAACCTGTAACATTGTGTGTGTGTTAAGAGTGTGAGTGTGCTTAGTATGCACCTAACGTAGGCTAAGGTGTATTACAAAGGAACACGTGGAATCAGGAACATTATGTATTTATGAGGAGAGAGTGTTAGGGGGAGTGGGGTTAAGATTGTCTGATGTTTATTATACGATACAGCCGAGATACATTACAGAGGCACATGGGAAAGATGTTTAGGGTTGATTGGTGTTTATTATGCAGCTAAAATACATCACAGGTACGAGAGAGAGAAAGAGAGGTGAAGGTAGTAGTGGTGGTGGTGGTGGTGCTACAGATACCGTTATGGTCAGGTTAGGTGGTGGTATGGGGAGGAGGGTGGTTACATGGAGTTACGCTCATACACTGACCACAGAGAACTTACGGTCCATGTGAGGTTGCCAGGTGTGTGAGAAAGAAAGAGAGAGGTTAGGGGGTATGAGGGGAAAGTACCGGTATTGCTGAAATGAGATGAAGTTTCGTTGGTCCAGTACACTGGCCACAGAGCTTTTGGTCACAATGTAGTGGTTAGGACTCAAAGCAGTACTGTACCTGGTACTGGCATGAATTGGGCCTACATAGATGTGCGGGAATACAGTAACCGCACTGACCTTATAGAAATTACATTCCTAATGAAAGGGCTAGGACTTAACCCTTAATTGGCGGCGCGCAACTTATGTCGTGTGAAATAAATTTGGACTAAGTGGCGGTTCACAACTTATGTCGTGCGCCATTTTCAGCACGTAATGTTGCTGAGAGAGAGAGCTGAGTGGTGTGAGGAGCCTAGCAACCCTATGACCGCTCACGACCACCGCAGTGGACCAACTGAGGTGCCTCCCACCCTTCCCTCCCCTCTCTCACTCCCTACACAGGGAATTATGTAGGGAAATTACCTAATTACAGGGTTTTTACACTCGTGTTGCACGATCGTTGCAAGAGAACCAGCGGTCGTACAATGATGGTTCGGGTGTCATTGGAAAGCTTTGTTTACGCCCTTTCAGGGATAGATACTTGTTTTACGCTCTGGGTCTTATTTAGGCATGAAAATGATCACGTAAACAACCCTATTTAGGGTAAAAACACCCCGCTGGGCGCTACGGTCCGCTAGACCGCCTAGCCCGATAATAAGGTGTTAATGTAGTAGATCACTAGATTTTCTTTTGAGGAAATTGAAATGTGGAAGTGTGGCTCCTTCCCCATCTTCCAACCCTCCGGCAAAGGCTCTATTGTTCATAACCATATATTTATTATGGCTTGTCTTGTGCGGTTATGAAAATTGCATCTAAAACACAATGTTTATATACCCGTATGTATGTAAGAAGTCCTTGCATGACAGTGTGGTAATCCCGACACTGACTTACGGAAGCGAAGCATGGACGTTGATTGAGAGACTCAGACCAAGAGTGAGAGCAGTGGAAATGAATTACTTAAGGAGTGCGTGTGGAGTTACATGGAGGGATAGACAGACTAATGTGGAAGTAAGAAGGAGGTGTGGTGTGGAGGTAGATGTGCTGGAAAGTGTGAAAAGGAACAACTCGAGATGGTTCGGCCATATGGAACGTATGGAAAGCGAGAGAATGACTAAGAGGGTGTACGAGAGCGAGGTGGAGGGACAGAGAGGGAGAGGTGGAAGGATGGAGTGAGGAAGTACATGAACGAAGGCGGTGGGGTGAGGGGCGTCGACTGACTGGGGACAGAGGTGCATGGGGGCGGTTCGTTCGTGGCCACCCCTTCGGGGATCACGGCGTCAGGCAATAGATAGATGTAAGCATGTATATGCTTATATACATTATATATTGTGTGGGACAGGGATCTGCCTTGCTTAGGCCAATCGGCTTTCTGCAGACTCCCATTTTCTTATGTTCTTATGTTCTTATATATCAACTTCATCAACTCATTCGCAATAGAGGAAACTAGCCTATACCCGCGATACCCCTAACCTTAATGCATTCAGATACCTGTTTTGAAGATTGTTTTGGTGGCCGACAGATACCTGATGTTATGTATGGGTGCAGTACAGGATATTGAGTGTGGGGGTGAGAGGAGAATGGTGGCTGCAGTTCTTACCCAGACATGTAATCAATGGGGTCTGTTATTGGTTTTCTCTTTTACTCTCTCTCTCTCTCTCTCTCTCTCTCTCTCTCTCTCTCTCTCTCTCTCTCTCTCTCTAGATCGGTAGATAGAGACATAATATATAATCGGGTGTGCTTTGATTGGTATAAAAGCATCTTGAAGGAGTACTGGCATCACATAAAAATTTAAATTTATGCGATACTAGGTAGATTCTTTTAGGCCACCGAATGCTTATACAACATTAATTCAGAAACTACCAGACCATAATGGCTAAATACAGTTGTTTTGAAAAGCGCTCGTGTGATGCCAACCGTAGATACCTAATATATATGATATAACGTAATAGAGCATATTGGGTGTGATGGTGAGGATGTCCTTGGTGTCCGATATATCGGTAATTATGTCGATTACGTGTGTATAGTCTAGACAGTGTGTGTGTTTCTATTTGTGTATGTTTGTACAGTTGCAAACATGATTGCATAGCCTGTCCGCTCTGCAATTTTGTGTATGGAAGTAAAAACAGTTGTACTTGACTTGAATATTTTGCTACATAACCATTAATTGATCATATAAATTAGCTACCGTACGGCACAAGATGCATCACTTATAATCCAATCACACTATTTATCCTTCAATACATAAACTAATGGAGTGGATGCAAATTTATCTGGTCAACTGTACATGTGTGACTGTGTATAGAAGGGTGGTGAGGTGAGTATATAGATGGATCGTGTGTATGTGTGAAAAGAGATAATTAGCTAGAGAGTGTGCGTGTATACGAAGGTAGATAAGTGTAGCTATATTGAATGTGGGTGAAGAGCAAAGCGATGTGACGAAAATTATTCCTACATGGGCTATCAATTTGCTATCTTTAATAAAAGCGTAAGTTTGTGGAGAGGTTTAAATATTTACAGTGATCACAAAGACCTGCGACTTAAGCGAGGTGGCCAGGCTTTAGTTATAGAACCAATAGTAGAACCCCAAATAAACGAAATGGAAGAAAAGAGCAATAGAGAGAGAGGTATATTATTGAATGTGTGGGTGGTGAGGAGTGGCAGAGAGATGTGTGACCAAAATGACTCACCTGTGCTAATAATTTCCTTTGCTCTTTAATAATAACGTACGTGTGTCTGGAGAAAGAGAGAGAGAGAGAAGGGGGTGGGGGTAGTATATTGAATGTGTGGGTGGTGAGGAGTGGCAGAGAGATGTGTGACCAAAATTACTCCCACCTGTGCTAATATTTTCCTTTGCTCTTTAATAATAGCGTATGTGTGTGTGGAGAGAGAGAGAGAGAGAGAAAAGGGGAGGGGATGGGATAGAGGTAGTATATTGAATGTGTGGGTGGTGAGGAGTGGCAGAGAGATGTGTGACCAAAATGACTCTCACCTGTGCTAATGATTTCCGCTACCTGTACCTGCCTGTCAGTTTGGTGACGCACCCTCACTAAACTCACTGGCTAACTGACTGGGTTGACGGAGCGGCTGCAGTTCCTGACAGATTAGTTTAGTGAGTTAAAGTAGATTTGTTGAGTTGGGTGATGTCCATGAAGAGGCCTATTTTGTGTATAGCCTAGACGTAAAGGCAGATATCCTATACGTTGAAAGGAAGGCCTTTCGTATCATTAACTCCCGTCCACTCACCAACTCTCTGCAATCTCTCTCTCTCCGCCGCAATGTTGCATCTCTCTCGCTATTCTATCGCTACTATAATAATCAGTGTTCCTCAGAGCTATCCCAGTGCATACCACCTCTACGTAGGGCACGTGGTACCCGTCTTGCAACTCAATCCCACCCCTACTCTGTGCAACTCTCCAACCCAAGAGTGAAACGTTACTCTCAAACTTTCTTCTACTCAACATCTGAGCTCTGGAACTCTCTCCCAGAATCAGTCTTTCCCTCTTCCTATGACTTAAATTGCTTCAAACTCCGTGTGTCCAGGCATTTTGGCTCGAACGTCCCTTGATTTTGGCCCTGTCACTCTTTCAACTATGGGGGAGGCACTCGCTATAGGCAGTTATGCCTTTTGCCTCCCTCAATCACATAGAAAAAAAAAAAAAAAAAAAAAAATACGTACTAATGGTGCGTGCGTCTACATAAATATTTCAAAAATTATAATAATTATACCACTATAATGATGATCACGATGATAATACAAAGTATGATAAAGCGATGCGGAAGATGATGATTCAATGCAACAACGGTTCATTTATAGAATGACACCCATATGATTTAAAAAAACAAGCGTGTTTGAGAGAGCGTGAGTGAGTGAGTGTGATGTAATCCATAATCAAGTCTACGTTTACAAGGTACTAAGACTGGAAACCAGACCTACTCTAGACCCAACTCTGGACTAAGTTAGGTAGGTAATGTTGTAACTAAAAAGCTGTTAGACTGCATACCTGAACTTGACTATTATGTGTTAAGACTGGCTCCACCACTGTAATTAGGCCTACGTAAATCTCTCTCTCTCTCTCTCTCTCAACTGAAAAACTGTTAAACTGCGTACCGGCACCAGTACCTGACTGGGTATTACGTGGTAAGACTGGATTTTCTACAGTTATATAGGCCTAGCTAAATTACCCCTTTACCTACCTAACCACCATTCTCTCTCTCTCTCTCTCTCTCTCTCTCTCTCTCTCTCTCTCTCTCTCTCTCTCTCTCTCTCTCTCTCTCTCTCTCTCTCTCTCTCTCTCCCCCCCCCCTCAGTTACTAACCCATCTGTCCCCTACTAACTTCCTAATCCTGCCACGGACATTAGTTCCAGGGCAGTAATTCCCTTTCCAATGTTCCCTTACCCACTCTAAACCACTGTTTGGACACTTGATTCTCAGTGTTTTGGAGGACAAGCAACCTAGAAGGGTCACTGGATCTGTTGTTGCTTGATTTCCTTTGTACTCCTTTGTACTCTCTCTCTCTATCTATCTATCTATCTATCTGTATTTATGAAGAGCTGATAAACTGCATAGGCCTACCTGACAGTATTTTGTGTTCGACTGGAATTTTATGCAGTAATGTAGGCCTAACTAAATCATCCCCTTAGGCTCGCTCTCTCTCTCTCTCTCTCTCTCTCTCTCTCTCTCTCTCTCTCTCTCTCTCTCTCTCTCTCTCTCTCTCTCTCTCTCTCTCTCTCTCTCTCTCTCTCTCTCTCTCTCTCTCTCTCTCTCTCTCTCTCTCTCTCTCTCTCTCTCTCTCTCATAATATACAGTGAAATAAAGTGGAGGTAGGCTTTTTACACAGAATGCCTGACTGGGTGTTACGTACAAAGTATATAGACACTAACAAGTAAACCTACTGTATACTCGAATTTCTTGAAGGGCGCCGAACTGTGTAAGTCTTGTAAAATGGTGACGTCACACACAAAGCATCTGCGGCTATAGCTTAGTATAGGGTTATTTCTACCTGATGGCAAATTAAATCATTTAGCAGCTGATTCCTCGATACTTTATGAAAACTTAAAACACTAATACCGGTATGTCTCTGCATCCTCTTATTGTCACGTTTTCATAACCAGCAACATATTTCGCTCCAAAATCTGGAGTATTATTACTGTAGAAGTGGGGAGCGGGAGGCCGTAGCCACTATGCCTCTACATTCGTACTTAATCATGATTGTATTTCGATGTATTTTTACTTATTTTGTACTGAATTGTATTGCATTAGGTTAGGTTCAGCTGGTTAGGTTAGTTATTACAATCAAATTAAGTAAAGCACTTCAAAATATAAGTGTGATCAGGTGCAAATGTATGGGCATGGCGGCTGCGGCCACAGCCTCTTTCCCAAAAACGATCGACATCTAGCTTGATTCGTGGTTATTTAATTAATATGCTTATATAAATATAAAACAAATATTTCAAATTAAAAACAACATCAACTAAGACCTATCAATATTAATTTATACCGAATATAATGGTGAACTATTTATTCAGAAAATTAATTTGTTCACCATTATATCATTTGGATAATGGGTAAAATTTTATAATTTGACCAAATATCTTATATTGTTTGTATCTTAGGCCCCATTTAGTGCTGTATTATGGTCAATAATTCAGTTCCAAAAATGCCACTTGGCTACCGACATCATTATATTAATCCACTGAGTATTTCGGCATATATAATACATTTTGTATGTACATATAATTCGAACTGACCCTTTGGTAGGGATACAGGTCCAACACTATGGGGATCTTTGTTGATGAAGGTGTGTGTTTGCAACCGTAGGCTATTTATTGCCTACGAAATACGTTTTTATCTAACTATTAGTCAGTCCTAAAATGATACATTTTCGGTTTTCTTTACTAAATTATCCAAAGAAAACTTTAATTATCTACGGTTAAGGAAGATGGAGGCAAAGGATGTTCTATGTAAATAATGTATGTTTAACAGCAATGACAAGTGAAGTTGGTCCCAGTACATAATTGAAACCCTACATACACACATAAACCTGCGCAAGATTGTTTACCAGAGTATCGGGACTCTTACTTAAGTGTAAGTAAGGAAAATAATATGATTACCGAGTGTATTTTCCCCTCTCGGTATTTTGACCATATTTATTGAAAAATTGCAGTAATATAGGGATAAACTGCATACTCATATGAAATCAATTACTTATGATAGCATAATGTACAAACTACTTCAGAAGTTATAGGCCTATTTCGATAATATATGTAACAGAAGCCCAGAAGATGCTGAGAAAGGCTTCATTAACACCAACATTATCGATATATATGAACACATTAGGACCAATTATATACTAGAATTAAGTTGTTTAGTCTTTTATCAACTCATTAAAACCATTGTTACACAATCGTATATACCAGTATTCCATATGCTTTGATTTTACCAGAACCACCGTTAGTAAATAAGAAGGTAGCAAGCGTCGAGCCTACTTCGTGACGTCACAGGTTCCAATATTGTTTTGATAGGTTTACTTGTTAAGAGTGTATATACTTTGGTTACGTATTAGACTGCTGGATCCACCACAGTTCTTAGGCCTATCAATCTACCATCCCGCACCTCTTGCCTATACAGTCAATAAAGTTCAAGGACCAATCATAAACTTTCATTGTGCAATTATGATGTAGGCTAGTTCATTACTGTGATGTAATGTACACTACAATGATGATAAAACCGTACCGGTATATATCATTCCTTATGAGACAAGTAATTTTTGCTTACAATATATCAATCATGTTAATTTATTAATGTAATTGTATATGCATTGATCCTAAAATCATATATAACATTTGTTAAAAGGCATCGTTCATGCATACATTGTATAAATCGTAATGGTATTTTATTAATGTAATTTTGTATAGCCTACATTAATTAGGATACTAAAATCATGTATATCATAAATTAAAAATATACAGTCATGCCTAAATCAGTCCTCATGGTGGTATTTATATAAATAACGAAACGTAAGAAGTGATGGGTTGTGCCTCCCTATGCAACAAGTCTAGTGCTGGTATTTGTAACTACAATATTGTCTGGTTTCAGCTGATGGTAAATCTAATCCCTTTGCAGAACAAATAATATATATGAAACTACCGTCTCATACTATAGTGTGTTCATTCTAGGTTGGGCAGAAATTCTAACCTCTCCTAACTCGAGGACTAAATAAGCGAGTTAAGATTTCTTCCAAATAGGAAGTTATGGCTAGGGATTAGGTGTGGAAATTGACCTTTAATTTGCTCTAGCCCTATTAGAGTTGCGACTCTATACCCGATTTGAATGAACGGAATATAATGCCAAGTACTGAAAGAGTAAACTCAGAAGCAATCGGGTGATGGTGGGATTCCATCTTTGTATAGATTATCTCCCCCCATTCTCACATAGCAGATTGTCTTAGTGGATAACCTATTAACCTCTCCTACCTCCTCCTTTCACCTCCCTCCCTTTGGTTCTTCTTACCTTACACTTAGTACCTTCCTTTGGCCTTACCCCCATTCCCACCCCCTCAACTCTGTCACACGCTATCAGGCCATTACGGTACTCTCCCTCCTATCTATTCCATCCTCTTCTTTCTTCTTTCTTTTTATCTTTTCACTTTTATTTTACATTGTATCACCTCTTTCCTCTGTTCTTGTCCCCCCATTCCCACCCCTTAACTCTGTCACACGGTATCAGGCCATTACTCTCCCCTATCTATTCCATCCTCTTCTTTCTTTTTACTCGTTCTTTTTCTCTTCGCCTCTCTTTAATTTTACATTCTATATCCTCTTTTCTGTGTTCTTATCTTCATTCCCACCCCTTAACTCTGCCATACGCTATCAGGCCATTAGTCTCCTCCTATCTATCTCATTCTTCTTGTTTTGGCTATTTTTGTATGCATTCATTCCACTTGCTTTAATTGTGTTTTGTCCCCTCTGTTCCAACGTCTCTAGTTATTCGTACCTTTTATTTATTTCCTATATGCTTATCCCTATTACACCCCTTAACTCTGTCACATAGTATCAAACCGTTTGTCTCCCCTTAAATCATACCCTTATCTTGTTTCTCTGTCTTGTGTACTACATGCATTTCACTTGCTGTTACTCGTGCGTATTCTCTGTTTCGCCTGTCTTTAGTTTGTACATTATACCGCCAATACTCTTCCTTTCTTCTGGCCTTACCTTCATTCGCATCTCTTAGGGGTTGTTTTTCATGCAACCCCTTCTCCCTCATGTTTAGCTCCATTAGTTTGAGAGTTTAGGACATTTTCCCCATTAGTCTAGTTTTGGCAATTTTAAAACCTTTCGCCCCATTTCTTTGTAAATTTTTAAGACCTTCCATGCCATTAAGGTGTCGATTTTTTCGTGCCTAGCCAGCAATTTGGGAGGAATTGGTCTTTGCCCAAAACATTTTACGGTAGAAAAATTTCACAAAGTTTTTATTGGGGGGGATATATTTTTTAAAGTTTGATGAGGTCTAGGGGGAAAAAAGCTCGCACGCTATGATTATCATACCCTTCAGTCCCTCTGAGGACTTGCACAGGGCCGATCTTGGTTAATACAATGTGGATGTATCGTGGTGAATACTTAGGCTGGGAACGCATAAACATTCAGGTGTAGGATACGGATAGGAAGAGACCATTCGTGTTGTGATGTCGTAATCTGATCTTAGGTGTTGTCGCTATAGCCTAGTCAATAATATTGGCTATTGCGAGTTTACTGCCCCCCCCCCCCTTCTCTCTCTCTCTCTCTCTCTCTCTCTCTCTCTCTCTCTCTCTCTCTCTCTCTCTCTCTCTCTCTCTCTCTCTCTCTCTCTCTCTCTCTCTCTCTCTCTCTCTCTCTCGCGCTCTCTCTCTCTCTCTCTCTCTCTCTCTCTCTCTCTTCCACCACTATCTTTCCACAGGTGTCTTCAAACACTTGTGGCCTGTGTGTGTGCGTGTTGAGAGGGAGAATGAACACAAGATATGGATTTGTGTGTTGAGAGTGAGAATGAACACTCGTTATGAATGCCTGTTACGAAAACCCTCGAGTAACGAAACTACAGTACTGGTACAACAAAATCAAGTTGAGAGGAGATACTGTGTGTGTTTGAGAGAGAGAGTAGGGTATGTTTCTTTCCTCTAATACTCGTTACTTTGTGTATGTGCGTGTGTGTGTGTGTGTGTGTGTGTAAGTCTCATGTGCGTATGTGTGTGCTGGCTGTCCTTCCTCTATTACTCATAACCTTGCCTGATTTGCATATGTACGTTCCTGTGCTTGTTTTCGTTCTTCTAAAATCTCCACATTTCCTCCTACTACTGCTGTTTCGTCCTCTTTTTAATTTTAGTCTTTCTCCTTTTTTTTCGTTTGACCTTTTTTCCTTTCGTTCTGTTCCTTTTCATATTCCTACTCCCTTTGTCTTTTTAAAAAAAATCATAAATAAAATTACCAACTTTGTAAATATAAATATATAATATCAAGTTTGTATATATTTCTTACCATTAAATTTCCCAATAATTTGTATGAATGGGTTAGGGACTATGGTATGGGAGTGTACCATACGTGTTTCGAGTTTTCATTTTACATATTGCCATTTAGCCTATTTCTAGCTAAGCAGGTAGTATTAAGTTTAATTTATTTACATTGTCAAACACTTGTGGGCCCTCGTGTGTGTGTCTGTGTGTGTGTGTGTGTTTCCAGTATTACTCATCACTTTGCATGTTACCACCTTATCGTTTCACATTCCGCAATTTTTTTGTTTTCGTTCTACATCCCTTCATTTGCTTTTTATGCTTGTTTTCGTTTTAAATCCCGTACTGTTCTCGTATTTTGTTCGTTCCTGTTTCACTCTTCAAATATATGCTTTAACACACTCACACCAGTATCACATAAAACTTGTTTATAGCTAGTTATTCCTGCATAACGATTTACCGGAACATATGTTCATTTATGTTTATAACCATTGAACACAGCCCGTAGCCTAGTAGGTAGAGCTCTCGTCTCATACACGAGGGGTCGGGGGTTCAATCCCCGGCCGGGCGGAGACAAATTGGGCTTGTCTCCTTTCATGTGTTAGCCTCAGTTCACCTAGCTGTAAATAGGTACCTGGAATAAGTGGACGACGTTGTGACGTCCCATCTGGGGTTGGCAAAAATGGTACAAGGCGAGATGGGTATCATATGGTTCACCTAAGCTGATGGCTACCTAAGCCTTCGGGCGAGACGGTACCGTCTATAGTGAGAATGGTACCATACAGATCCACCCTAAGCCTTTGTTTCCGATGTCGCCAATTGGCTAAATACAGACTACACACACATCCACAGCCATTCCAACGATACATAAAACACTTAACATGCATTTCACGCAATACATTCTCAGTTAAGGAGGCGCGATAATAATTAGTTTAGCTCGCATTGCGTGGATTCCCCTTGACGAACAAGTAACTGAGTAACTGAGTAACATGCACACAGTATCTATCGGTTTGCGTTTTCATTATCTCTCTCGCTCGTGTGTGTTTTTGTTTTGTACCCCCACAAGTGCCTTCGCCCTCGACTTTCAGGTATTCATAAATTGTCTACATCCTCTTCTTTTAAGTTCCTTTCACCTCCCTTCTCTCTCTCTCTCTCTCTCTCTCTCTCTCTCTCTCTCTCTCTCTCTCTCTCTCTCTCTCTCTCTCTCTCTCTCTCTCTCTCTCTCTCTCTCTCTCTCTCTCTCGCGCTCTCTCTCTCTCTCTCTCTCTCTCTCTCTCTCTCTCTCTCTCATTTTCCCGCCCATCTTCCTTATTAGTCCGGGAGCAATGGCTGCAAATTGTATCTAGATAAAATCAACCTCTTCCATACCATTGTGGAGAAAATTTGTAAAGTTATATACAAAGAGTATAATGTTTAGACATATAATGCTAAAACGTTAACTTCGAAATCTATTGTATTTAAGAGATATATTGAACTTATTATGTTCTCTCCACCAACCAACTTTACTCCTAAACTCGATTAATGAAATTAACAAACGCATGTGGCAGTCCGGGGATTCGAACCTAGGATGCTCACACCGAAAATCAACACACTTATGCATTGCACCACGAAGACAGATTTTGAATATTTTAGTTACCCTTCAACCGTTTTCTTCGATTTAAATCACTGATTACTTGTGAATGTTGTTTTTATGTATTACAGTTTTGTAGATAATATTTTACCATAACTAATTAGTTACATTTGAAGACGCTATTTTGAATGTTTTAAGATATTAGTGAAATTAAATACAAGAAAACTGTTTGTTATTACTTATTATGGGTGACTGAAGCATTTTTAGTGCAGTATATAACTAGTCTCCAGGCTCCAATCTGCAAGGCAGGTAGCGTATAATAATGGACTGCTGTATTTGTTACCCTTCCGTACTATTGTGCAGCGGTCCAATCTGCAAGGCAGGTAGTGTAAGAAAGGACCTCTTTGTTTAGTACCCTTCAGTACCCGACTGGGGTGCGGGAGCAGTGGTACTAATTGTCTACAACGACTGCAAGTGGTACATACGTGACTTGCCATACCGTGCGGAGGTGTCCGTAACGCACGCGGCTGTACGGACACCCTCCGACACGTATGGCAGTGCTTCATCTGGAGTTTTTTGTAAGCCAAAACCAGTGGGGTAACACAATTTTGTAATTATCACAAAGGTTTTTTTTTTTTATTTTGAATATAGGTTAATTGTAAACGACAAGACAATTATTAATGATACACAGTTTATTTTGGTCAAACAATACAGAACTTTAAAAATCAAACTAATGTGAAATTTATAATTGGTACGAATTATAAGCGGGAAAACGAATTTTGGCTTCAAATGGCAAGTCCTAAAAATTAATGTTTTAATGTGAATGCACCAATATAGTCTATTTATGTTAACGAACCATATATTTCGAACTTGTCTATTTTTCTAATTAGTAATTTGATACTTTTGTGTCCGCCCACTTACATGGACGACGAAAATTAACAATTTGGTAGGGTTGCTCCCGGACTATATCGTGTTCTATCCCTTCTTTCCCATTCTCCTTCCTCTCCTTCCCTTTAGCGATCCAG